>CM033329.1:34817943-34936881 GCA_019359835.1 Pharus latifolius
ACAAGAAAAGTTGGTATCAGAGCAACATGAGAACTTGACTGCAGACGACACCTTTAGGAAATTGGCCGTGCCAGGAAGACGTAATTTATTTAGAAACTATTTGTGGAAATTTTATTTTGATAAAACTAACTGAGCTTTGTAGCTCTTGAAAAAACCTTCATTCAAAATTTTATTTGGATTTCTAAAATTCGGTAAGATTGTGAGAGTGCGTTCTGTTGTTTCAGAGTGTCTTAGAGGTTGGTGTAGACAGAGCTAGTGGATGCTCTTGATAGCTTTGTGATTCGCTGTTGCTTTTGCAATGGTTAATTTGTGTATTATGGCTAGTAGCCTAAGTATTTTATGCAAAAAAAAGTAGTTGCATTAATTTCTGCATTGCTGTCTTAGTTGGCCTTAGTTAGTTAGATCCGTCTAAACTTTTTCAGAGCCACCATGGTTGACACCAGAAGGAGATCTCGAAGTGGAAGAGAAGATATAGATCAGACTCCGCAGGAAGAAGAAACTATGACAAGAGACCCTTTGTTTCAGCAAGGATCTCAGAGTTCCAATCCACCTCAGAATGAACAACCCAGTCTTCAGGAAATTTTGTTGTCAATGGAGAAAAGTCGACAAGAAGCTCAGATAGCTCATACCCAGTTGTTAGCCCAGATAGTTCAGAAACTGCCTACTGGAACAACAGAAGGAACTACTTCTGCTGTAGGAGCAAGATTAACAGATTTCCAAAAGACCCGTCCACCAACATTCTCTAGTGCGACCGATCCTATGGTTGCCGATGATTGGTTACGGGATATCGAGAGGAAACTGGACACGGTCCGATGCAGCGAACGAGAGAAAGTTTTGTTTGGATCTCATCAGTTATCAGGAGCTGCAGCTGCCTGGTGGATGAATTACCAGGAAGCTCACCCTGATAAAGATAATATCTCTTGGAGGGAATTTAAGGATCAATTTCGGAAATTTCATATACCTACTGGTGTTATGGCAGCTAAGCGTCGGGAATTTCGGAATTTAACTCAAGGAAGTAAGTTAGTTACTGAGTATCTACACCAATTTACTCATTTGGCTCGATACGCACCTGGAGATGTGGATACTGAAGAGAAGAAGATAGAGCGCTTCACAGAAGGACTTCAACACTATTTACAGTATCAAATTGCTTCTCATGAACTTACGGAATTTCAAACCCTAGTGAACAGAGCTTTAAAGGTGGAAGAAAAGAAGAATATGGGAGAAGAAAGCCGAAAGAGGAGGATGTTCCAGCAAACAAGACCACAGCCAAATCCAATCAGAGGAAGAGTTCCTGTCACTCCCAATTTCCGACCATCTTATCAGAATACCAGACCAGCAACGACATTGTGCCCCAATTGCCGAGGAAATCATTCTCAGAAGGATTGCCCTCATCCTCGTGTTGAGTGTTATCATTGTGGACAGCGTGGGCACCGTAAAGAATTCTGTCCTTGGATACAGCTTCCAATGTCCATTGCCAGATCTCAGGCAGGAACACAGCCAGTAGTAACCAGAGCATCACCATCGCAGAATTTTAGAGGAAATTCAGCAGGAAGAGGAGGAAATATGGCTAATCGAGGAAGAGGAAGAGGTAGAGCACCAACTGCAACCCAAGGAGGAAGATTAAATTATACTTCAATTCAAGAAGCGGGCAACGCCACCGACATTCTTCTAGGTAGATTTCTGATTAAATCTGCATCTGCCTTAATATTGTTTGATCCTGGTGCTACAAATTCATTCATGTCAAAAGCATTTGCATCTGAAGTTGAAATGCATATAGACCAAGTACCACTAGAGTACTCTATGGTTATACAAACTCCAGGGGCTAAATTATCTGTCTACTCGATCTGCCCAAATGTAACTTTCATTATAGAAGGGGTAGAATTTGAGGCAAATCTACTAGTTCTAGAACTGCAAGGTCTAGACATTATTTTGGGAATGGATTGGTTGTCCCAACATAAAGGTCTAGTAGATTGTGAAGAGAAAACCCTTAGTCTTGTCAGTAGCCAAGGGGAGAGAGTTCTATTCCATGCAGAAAGATCAGCAGTCAAGAGACCGCTAAGATCTGTTCAAGCATTGCAAAAATTATGCCTGGAACAAGTGCCTGTAGTGCAACAATATTCTGATGTGTTTCCAGAAGAACTTCCGGGAATGCCACCTGACAGAGAAATAGAATTCAGTATTGAACTTAAACCAGGAGCAGCACCTATAGCAAAACGTCCCTATAGGATGCCAGTTACAGATTTGGAGGAGCTCAAGAATCAACTCGAAGACTTGGAAAACAAGGGATTTATCAAACCCAGTGCTTCGCCATGGGGAGCCCCAGTTCTGTTTGTGAGGAAGAAAGACGGAACTCTACGAATGTGTGTAGACTACCGAGCTTTGAATGAAGTCACTATTAAAAACAAGTATCCATTACCAAGAATTGATGACTTGTTCGATCAGCTTCGAGGAGCCAAAGTATTTTCCAAGATAGACTTGAAATCTGGATATCATCAGCTGAAGATCAAGAAGGAAGATATACCGAAGACTGCTTTCACTACCAGATATGGTTTATATGAGTTTACAGTAGTACCTTTTGGCTTGACCAATGCTCCGGCAGCATTCATGAATGTCATGAACAGTACATTTATGGATTTTCTTGACAAGTTTGTCATAGTATTCATAGATGACATTCTGATATATTCCAAGAATACGGAAGAACATGAGCAACATTTACACCTAGTCTTGGAAAGGCTACGAGAGAGGCAATTTTATGCCAAGTTTGATAAATGTGAATTTTGGATGTCAAGAATTTCATTTCTTGGACATGTATTGACAGCGGAAGGAATTTCAGTGGATTCAGCTAAAATCTCTGCAATCAAGGAGTGGAAGCAACCTACCTCAGTTTCAGAGATTAGAAGTTTCTTGGGATTAGCAGGGTATTATAGGAGATTCATCGAAGGATTTTCCCAAATTGCCAAACCTCTTACAAACCTGCTAAAGAAGGATGTTGCATTTGAATGGACCATCAAGTGTGAAGAAAGTTTTCAGAAACTGAAGCAGAAATTGACAACAACACCAGTCCTCACCCTACCAAACAGCAAAGAAGATTTTGTAGTTTACTGTGATGCTTCAAAGCAAGGAATAGACTGTGTGTTAATGCAACAAGGTCAAGTAGTGGCTTATGCTTCACGCCAATGGAGACCACATGAGGAAAATTATCCGACCCATGATTTGGAGTTAGCAGCAGTAGTGCATGCTTTAAAGATATGGCGGCATTATCTCATTGGGCGTAAGTGTGAGATCTTTACAGATCATAAAAGCCTCAAGTATATCTTCACTCAGACAGAGCTCAACATGCGTCAACGACGATGGCTCGAATTGATCAAAGATTATGATCTTAGTATTCAGTACCATCCAGGGAAAGCTAATGTAGTAGCTGATGCCCTAAGCAGAAAAGTTTACAACCTACAAGGAATGGTTATGTTGAAGAATCCTTACCTACAACAAGAGTTGCAGAATCATCAAGTGGAAATAGTACCGCAGGGAACGGTAGCCACTTTAACAATAAAATCTCAACTTGAAGAACAGATAGGAAATGCCCAGAAGGAAGATGAAGAAATTTGTAAGATCAAGAGTCGAATCAAGTTAGGAAAGGCTCAAGGCTTTATTGAAGATAACCAAGGGATTGTATGGTATCGAGAAAGAATCTGTGTACTTCAAAACGCAGATCTTGAGGAAATAATTCTCCATGAAGCACATAAAACTCCATACTCAATACACCCTGGTAACACAAAGATGTATCAAGATTTGAAGACCAGATTCTGGTGGGATAATATGAAGAGGGAGATTGCAGAGTACATTGCAAACTGTGATACATGCCAACGAGTTAAAGCAGAACACCAGAAAATAGCAGGAAAGCTACAACCTCTACCAATACCATTATGGAAATGGGAAGAAATTGGTATGGATTTTATTACAGGATTACCTAAAACTCAAGGAGGATATGATTCCATATGGGTTATTGTGGACAGACTTACTAAAGTAGCTCATTTCATACCAGTTAAAAAGATTTATGATGGCAGTAAATTAGCAGAGTTATACATGCAAAGAATAGTGGCATTGCATGGTATTCCTAAGAAGATAGTTTCAGATCGTGGAACCCAGTTTACCTCCAAATTTTGGAATAGACTGCATGAAACTCTAGGAACCCAGTTGGACTTCAGTACTGCATATCATCCACAGACGGGAGGACAGACAGAAAGAGTTAACCAAATCCTAGAGGATCTTCTAAGAGCTTGTATACTAGATTATGGAACATCATGGGACAAATGTTTACCATTTGCAGAATTTACATATAATAACAGTTATCAAGCTAGTATACAGATGGCACCATTTGAAGCTTTATATGGACGTAAGTGCAGAACTCCATTGCATTGGAATGAGCCAGGAGAACGAAAAGTTATAGGACCAGAGATAGTAGAAGAAGCAGAAGCTCATGTCAGACTCATCAGAGAAAGGTTGAAAACAGCACAATCACGACAAAAGAGTTATGCAGATAAACGACGAAGAGAATTATCATTTGAACCAGGAGATTTTGTGTATCTCAAGGTCACACCATTCAAGAGATTACAAAGATTCCAAGTGAAAGGAAAGTTATCTCCAAGATACATTGGACCATTTAAGATAATCAAGAGAAAGGGAGAAGTATCATATAAATTGGAATTACCTGAGGGATTAGCAGGAGTGCATGATGTGTTTCATGTCTCTCAGCTCCGGAAATGTTTGAAGGAACCAACTGACCAGATAGATGTACAAGATGTGCCATTACAGAAGAATCTCACTTATCTTGAGCACCCAATCAGAATCCTAGCCACTGATGAACGTCAGCTCCGAAGGAAGAAAATCAAATTGTGTAAAGTTCAATGGAAGAATCATTCAGAGCAAGAGGCTACTTGGGAGAAGGAAGAAGATCTTAAGCAAACCTATCCTTATCTTTTCCTGTCTTAGGTAAATCTCGGGGCGAGATTTCTTTAAGGAGGGTAGATCTGTAACGCCCTGAGTTAGGGGTGAAAATTTCTTTTTTTCATAAATAGCATGCATGCATGTATCTGTAGTAATAGCCAGATCAGTTTCTATCTCAAGCCCTGAAATCTCCAAAATCTATCCTGTGACCTCAAATGAAGATCAGATTGTTCAGATATGATCTATCAGTTACTTTGAACTTAAAAGTCTTCAGAACCTAGATCCAATTCTATCCCTAACTCTCAGATTTATCAGCTCCTTCTGTTTTCGAAAACAGAAATACCTTCTATTACTTAAATACCCTAAGTTTCAGAAATACAGATTTAATCCGAATCTTGACCAAGTTCAGACCAGATTATTTCTGGAATATGATCATGGGTATGTCAATACCTTAATTTAAAAAGTTGACAACCAGATTTCATTATCTAGACTCTTTTCACAAATCAGTCCAAGACTTATCGCAAATTAGTCCTTATCTGATATCTGAAAACCTAAAAAGACTAAAATCTCCAGATTAACTCTAAATTCAGAATTTCTTCAGCAGATCTTTCCTAATTGCTATTGCCACAAGTTTCTCTTCTGTACAGATGTCAAAATTAAAACCTAAATACCAGAATTCAAAATCGACAAAACTCAAATCCCAATTTACCCTAAATTACCCTATTTTCAATTGTATCAAAAACTATTCAAATGTGTCGA
Organism: Pharus latifolius; assembly: GCA_019359835.1. Taxonomy (NCBI): domain Eukaryota; kingdom Viridiplantae; phylum Streptophyta; class Magnoliopsida; order Poales; family Poaceae; genus Pharus; species Pharus latifolius. The sequence continues at coordinate 34,823,647 of CM033329.1, forward strand.
ATTTTATCAATTATCCTTGTCAAATACCTTATTGAATATACTTTACCAGATTAGTGCAATCAATTTCAGTTTAAACCTTCCAGAATTCCAGATTTACAATTCAGTCCAAAACTCAAAGAATTGAAACTGCAGTTCAGTCCAAATTTCGACCAGGCTAGCTACTGTGCGCACGACCAGGAACTGCCGTGCTTGTGCGCCGTGGTTGCTCATCGCCGGTGAGGCTTCGCCCGCGCTCGTGACCATGCATGCCGGTGCGCACGTGTCCCCACTCCAGCTAGTGCCGTGGCAAGGCCGCTGCTACGTCGACGACCAGTGCTGCTCCCGCGCGCGATCAGCGGCTTTTTGTCAGCAACTCCTCGCCACGTCGCTTTGCCGCGCCAGTGTTGTCGCCACCGCTTGCTACAACTTTGCCAGGTCCCGATGAGGCGACACTGTGATCAACTGCAAGCTTGTCGCCGTCGCATCACCGTTCTTCGCTGTGTCTTCGCCGCTGTTGCTCCAGCACGCAACCAGTCAAGTCACCGGCTGCCAATTACTTCGTTGTCTCCTTCTTGCTTGCTTCGCCTGGCCTATTTATACACCACTGTCCCCCAGCAACTTCTTGTTTCACTGGAAATCAGCTAAGTCTCAAAATTCTCCTGCCCTGGTCTTCTTCTCCGGCGAGTCCAGATTGAGGCCTCACGGTGCCAGCACGCCCTGCTGCACTCCTCACCGACTTAACAGCACCAGAAGGTATATCTCATCTCCCTCATCGTGCTGTACCATTTAATTGAGCTATATTGCATCCAGTCGCCGGTGATCGCCGGAATTGGCTGAAAATTCCAGATTGCCCTGTTCCGGCAATGCAGCCCGATTCAATTCGAATTAGCCCTCGAACCTGTGAAGCAAATTGATCAGTGGGTTATTTCAAGCAAGCCTGTAAGCTTAGAATCCCTAATTAAACATCATTCGAAGCTTTTCCCAAATTCAAGCTCTACCAGAAAACCGGCGATCGTCGCCAGGCTTCTCCGGTGATCCTCCGGTCAATTTGATGTTACCAGAAGCTTCCCTATACCTCCTAGATGCTCTCCAAGCAAGGAATTTAGTTCTCTCGGCCTGTAGCAAAAACCCCCAAATAGCAGTGTTCTTCTCCGGCACAGTTCACCGGAAAAGTGTTCCCGGCCATTTCAGCCCTCGAAACTTTGTCATTTAGATGTGCCTTAGCCTCCTGAGTATTTTTGTCTTCTAGCTCAACACCTAGATCGGCCTAGATTGGAAGTTATAGCCATGCCAAGTTTGTGTCCAGAACTGCTCCAGTGCAGCCAGTTCATCTCTGTTCATCATCAAATTTCTTGCTTTCCAGCCATTTCTTGCCCTAGATCCTGTTGACTTAATTGTTCCTGTTATCAATGCCTACCTCCCAGACAAAGTGGTGCATCATTTGGAGCTCCAGATCAAAAGTTATGCTAAGCCCTAGTTTTTGACATTGTCAGCTCTATGCCAGAGCTTGTCAGCCAGTGGCATTGACCTTGTTTACCCACTTCTGGTTGTGTAATTTGAAAATCACTTTGTCCACTGAAATTGTAGAGTTGTGATCTACATTTTATTCTACTACCACAAATTGAGATGACCCCTCTAACATTCATCGACCCTATGTCGATGCTTTGAACCGAATGTCGATCTAAAGACGTTCGCTGTTTTTGAGCGAACCAGTCGCAATCTTGATATCATTCTGATATTTTGAGACATTTGGAACCTTGTAAACCTTTGACAGCTAATCTTAACATTGGTTTCCTTAACTTAACCCTAATCAGCCTCTTAACCCAATCATTTCAGAATCATCAAGACTTCATCTTGCATTATTGCATATAGTATAATAATGTATGGAAAAGATTATGATTATTGGTTGTTTGTTTGATTGGAGAGCAGATCAAGAGCCCGAGTTCGAGGACTTCCCTGCGGACCCGTCGTCAACTGCTGTATTTTACGACGCGGAAGGCAAGTCATATCCTTGGTCATCTTGAACCTATATTTTAAATGTTGCTAAACATAACCTTGAATATAGGCAATATTGCATGTGAAAGATTGAGAATGGTTGATTTATGAATTGGCAGTACTAGACTGGTTATCGGTGAAATGTGAAATAAACAAGTTTTGAGCCATGAACTATTATATGTATTTATATACTTATATTCACGAAATAAAACCCCTAGCCGTGACCAGAAAAATGGTATGGATGGCTGTAGCACTGGAGGTGCTAGACTGCAAAGGAATGCAGGCACTGAAGGTGCAGGGTTGTGGATGGTCTGGTCACTGGCATATAAGGACTAGAACCTTGTGTTGTGCGTCTAGTGGCATGAACAACGTGCTAACCGCAAGCCTGGTATGGGACAGGCCTGAACAAGTAATTATGTGGATCGCACATGAAACCCCTGCATGAGATGTGTAGTGATGCACGATAAACACGGAGCGCGGCTCCCACACATATCACTGAAGGTGATCAAGCACGCTGACCCAGTAATGGGAATAAGCAATGGGGTGGAGGTTTGGATACAACCTGCCACAACTGTGCCTCGCTGAGAGCCACAGGGTCGGGGGTGAATTGTGAGTAAAACATAACAAAAGTTCTTGTTATTTCCACCTTGCCGCTCACAGTATGAAGTGAGTCAGGGGTCCAATCATTTTGTTATGATAGGAAAGGTTTGAAAGTGGAATATCTTGCGGGTAAATTGGTACCTCTCTGCAGAGTTAAAAATGTATTCGAATACTCCGAGCTCCCGGGTTTTATAGGAGTCTGCTGCGGTGGATTAAATCCACGGGGTGTGACACAAGTACTATTTTCTAAATAAAATATGTTTAAATCAAGATTACCCAAATGACATGTGTTGTCATGATAAGGAGTGCTACCGTGGGCTGTCGTGTGTCGACGTGTCGCAGTAGTGCTATAATCTAGTGAACATGAATGATGATGTTATATTATAAAAAGTGCTGCCATGAGATGAGGTATGAAAGAAAAAGATTATTTTACAAATATCCATAATTCTTGACTAGTCTAGGTTCATATCATCACTACTATATGTATCTACTCTTACCTATGACTTGCTGAGTACGTAAGTGCTCACCCTTGCAACATTCAACTCAATAGATGGAGCCTACCTTGATCAAGATGATGGCACGGAGTACTACGTGGATCCAGAAGGAGGAGAATCAGTTCCGCCAGGACCCTGAAGTGTGTTGTTCTGCCGTCAACTTCTTTTGTGGGAGGGTCACCTATCTTCTGCTGTGTAGTTAAATATTTTGTTAAACCCTGAATGCCTTGCAGGCATTGTAATCCTCTTTATGTAATATTAAGGCCAGCAGGCCACACTGCTTAATATTTTGTAAGTACTCTGTTGCAATGTAATATACTCCTGTGTTTGACTCATCCTGGGAAGTCGAAGGGTTGTGGTTGAGACTAGCTGCAGCGAGCTAGGTCTCTACAGGAGTAGTCGTTGTCCCAGTCTCGGGGCGCGACAAGAAAAGTTGGTATCAGAGCAACATGAGAACTTGACTGCAGGACGACACCTTTAGGAAATTGGCCGTGCCAGGAAGACGTAATTTATTTAGAAACTATTTGTGGAAATTTTATTTTGATAAAAATAATGAGCTTTGTAGCTCTTGAAAAACCTTCATTTCAAAATTTTATTTGGATTTCTAAAATTCGGTAAGATTGTGAGAGTGCGTTCTGTTGTTTCAGAGTGTCTTAGAGGTTGGTGTAGACAGAGCTAGTGGATGCTCTTGATAGCTTTGTGATTCGCTGTTGCTTTTGCAATGGTTAATTTGTGTATTATGGCTAGTAGCCTAAGTATTTTATGCAAAAAAAAGTAGTTGCATTAATTTCTGCATTGCTGTCTTAGTTGGCCTTAGTTAGTTAGATCCGTCTAAACTTTTTCAGAGCCACCATGGTTGACACCAGAAGGAGATCTCGAAGTGGAAGAGAAGATATAGATCAGACTCCGCAGGAAGAAGAAACTATGACAAGAGACCCTTTGTTTCAGCAAGGATCTCAGAGTTCCAATCCACCTCAGAATGAACAACCCAGTCTTCAGGAAATTTTGTTGTCAATGGAGAAAAGTCGACAAGAAGCTCAGATAGCTCATACCCAGTTGTTAGCCCAGATAGTTCAGAAACTGCCTACTGGAACAACAGAAGGAACTACTTCTGCTGTAGGAGCAAGATTAACAGATTTCCAAAAGACCCGTCCACCAACATTCTCTAGTGCGACCGATCCTATGGTTGCCGATGATTGGTTACGGGATATCGAGAGGAAACTGGACACGGTCCGATGCAGCGAACGAGAGAAAGTTTTGTTTGGATCTCATCAGTTATCAGGAGCTGCAGCTGCCTGGTGGATGAATTACCAGGAAGCTCACCCTGATAAAGATAATATCTCTTGGAGGGAATTTAAGGATCAATTTCGGAAATTTCATATACCTACTGGTGTTATGGCAGCTAAGCGTCGGGAATTTCGGAATTTAACTCAAGGAAGTAAGTTAGTTACTGAGTATCTACACCAATTTACTCATTTGGCTCGATACGCACCTGGAGATGTGGATACTGAAGAGAAGAAGATAGAGCGCTTCACAGAAGGACTTCAACACTATTTACAGTATCAAATTGCTTCTCATGAACTTACGGAATTTCAAACCCTAGTGAACAGAGCTTTAAAGGTGGAAGAAAAGAAGAATATGGGAGAAGAAAGCCGAAAGAGGAGGATGTTCCAGCAAACAAGACCACAGCCAAATCCAATCAGAGGAAGAGTTCCTGTCACTCCCAATTTCCGACCATCTTATCAGAATACCAGACCAGCAACGACATTGTGCCCCAATTGCCGAGGAAATCATTCTCAGAAGGATTGCCCTCATCCTCGTGTTGAGTGTTATCATTGTGGACAGCGTGGGCACCGTAAAGAATTCTGTCCTTGGATACAGCTTCCAATGTCCATTGCCAGATCTCAGGCAGGAACACAGCCAGTAGTAACCAGAGCATCACCATCGCAGAATTTTAGAGGAAATTCAGCAGGAAGAGGAGGAAATATGGCTAATCGAGGAAGAGGAAGAGGTAGAGCACCAACTGCAACCCAAGGAGGAAGATTAAATTATACTTCAATTCAAGAAGCGGGCAACGCCACCGACATTCTTCTAGGTAGATTTCTGATTAAATCTGCATCTGCCTTAATATTGTTTGATCCTGGTGCTACAAATTCATTCATGTCAAAAGCATTTGCATCTGAAGTTGAAATGCATATAGACCAAGTACCACTAGAGTACTCTATGGTTATACAAACTCCAGGGGCTAAATTATCTGTCTACTCGATCTGCCCAAATGTAACTTTCATTATAGAAGGGGTAGAATTTGAGGCAAATCTACTAGTTCTAGAACTGCAAGGTCTAGACATTATTTTGGGAATGGATTGGTTGTCCCAACATAAAGGTCTAGTAGATTGTGAAGAGAAAACCCTTAGTCTTGTCAGTAGCCAAGGGGAGAGAGTTCTATTCCATGCAGAAAGATCAGCAGTCAAGAGACCGCTAAGATCTGTTCAAGCATTGCAAAAATTATGCCTGGAACAAGTGCCTGTAGTGCAACAATATTCTGATGTGTTTCCAGAAGAACTTCCGGGAATGCCACCTGACAGAGAAATAGAATTCAGTATTGAACTTAAACCAGGAGCAGCACCTATAGCAAAACGTCCCTATAGGATGCCAGTTACAGATTTGGAGGAGCTCAAGAATCAACTCGAAGACTTGGAAAACAAGGGATTTATCAAACCCAGTGCTTCGCCATGGGGAGCCCCAGTTCTGTTTGTGAGGAAGAAAGACGGAACTCTACGAATGTGTGTAGACTACCGAGCTTTGAATGAAGTCACTATTAAAAACAAGTATCCATTACCAAGAATTGATGACTTGTTCGATCAGCTTCGAGGAGCCAAAGTATTTTCCAAGATAGACTTGAAATCTGGATATCATCAGCTGAAGATCAAGAAGGAAGATATACCGAAGACTGCTTTCACTACCAGATATGGTTTATATGAGTTTACAGTAGTACCTTTTGGCTTGACCAATGCTCCGGCAGCATTCATGAATGTCATGAACAGTACATTTATGGATTTTCTTGACAAGTTTGTCATAGTATTCATAGATGACATTCTGATATATTCCAAGAATACGGAAGAACATGAGCAACATTTACACCTAGTCTTGGAAAGGCTACGAGAGAGGCAATTTTATGCCAAGTTTGATAAATGTGAATTTTGGATGTCAAGAATTTCATTTCTTGGACATGTATTGACAGCGGAAGGAATTTCAGTGGATTCAGCTAAAATCTCTGCAATCAAGGAGTGGAAGCAACCTACCTTAGTTTCAGAGATTAGAAGTTTCTTGGGATTAGCAGGGTATTATAGGAGATTCATCGAAGGATTTTCCCAAATTGCCAAACCTCTTACAAACCTGCTAAAGAAGGATGTTGCATTTGAATGGACCATCAAGTGTGAAGAAAGTTTTCAGAAACTGAAGCAGAAATTGACAACAACACCAGTCCTCACCCTACCAAACAGCAAAGAAGATTTTGTAGTTTACTGTGATGCTTCAAAGCAAGGAATAGACTGTGTGTTAATGCAACAAGGTCAAGTAGCGGCTTATGCTTCACGCCAATGGGGACCACATGAGGAAAATTATCCGACCCATGATTTGGAGTTAGCAGCAGTAGTGCATGCTTTAAAGATATGGCGGCATTATCTCATTGGGCGTAAGTGTGAGATCTTTACAGATCATAAAAGCCTCAAGTATATCTTCACTCAGACAGAGCTCAACATGCGTCAACGACGATGGCTCGAATTGATCAAAGATTATGATCTTAGTATTCAGTACCATCCAGGGAAAGCTAATGTAGTAGCTGATGCCCTAAGCAGAAAAGTTTACAACCTACAAGGAATGGTTATGTTGAAGAATCCTTACCTACAACAAGAGTTGCAGAATCATCGCTCGGACTTGGCGGCCTTGCATGATCAGTTCCAGACTTTCTCTTCGCGCCAGGATCAGTTCAACCAGCGCTTCGACGCCTTCTCCACTCACTTCTACACTCGTTTCCCTCAGACTCCTCCTCATCCCGATGATGATGCTCCAGCCGCTCCTTAGCCTTTATGGCAATTGATGCCAAAGGGGGAGAGAAAAGAGAGTAGAAGAGTAGGAGAGAGATGATGAACCTTAAATGTAAATGAAAACTTTTGGATGAAAGAACTTTCGGTGTGTGTATAGAAGTTTTAATTTAACTTGTTTAATTGAATGTCTCTTTTATGACTTATATTGAATGACTCTATTGTGAGATTGATACTTCATTGTATATGAGATGTGCTTGTGATGATGATATCATGTGTAGAATTGAATGTCTTATTTGTGATATTTCATGATTCTATAGTGAATGAATTGAGATTGCATCTTACACATGCTTGAACTCCACTAAAATGTCAAATTCTCTTATTCATACATTTAGGGGGAGTGTCTTATTCTTCGATGCTTATTGTAAAATTCCCTTTATGCTTAAAACTCTTTCATCTACTCTTTATGTTGTCATCAATTACCAAAAAGGGGGAGATTGTAGCTTCTAGGCCCCTATAGGATGTTTTAATAACTAATGACAACTACAAATGCTATACTAACGTTACCTGTCTAGTTGTGTCAAGAAGATACTTAAAAGACAGGTTAATGAAAGGCGAAGAAAGGACGCATTAATCAAAAAGGCAAAGGTACGGAATAGGGTCTTTTCCTTTTTACCGGTCTAAGGTGATTAGATAAGAATTTTGACCGGATTTTAGGATAGTTGCCGTACTATTAAGAGGAGCATGTGGTGTATCACAATATACTTCATCTTTGTGCCACAAATTGTAAAATCAACATGCATTGCATACTAGAAGGTCACATCCTTTGAAAATGCTTGTATCAGCTCATTTCTGCTCAGCACTGTCTCAGTCGGTCTGACCGTCTGTTAGACCGGTCTGACCAAATTCACGGACTGACCGATTAAAATCTCGGACTGACCGACGTGTAGTCTAAGCATAGTGCATTCTTTTTGAAGGCCGGTCTGTCCGTAGTTGAGACCAAGGTCTGTCTCCTGGAACTTCTTGATTTACCCCTTCTGGTGTTTTGAGCTATTACGGTTTGACCGTTTGTTAGACCGGTCTGACCGCGAAATCGGTCTGACCGTGTTTTTGAACTACGGTCTGACCGTTTGGCCGGTCTGACGGTATATATCGGCCTGACCGTATAAGGTGTCCAGAAACTATGTCGTCTCTGGATAGTTTCACGGTCTGACCGTATGTGTGCCTGACAAGGGCAGTTGAGCATTTATTGCACCTGTTTAATACCGTTGCAATTGCGGCGGTCTGACCGAGCTTGTGCCTGCGGTCTGACCGCCAGGTGATCTTTTTCTCCCAACGGCCTGTAACGGCTATATTAATTGTGGGGGGTATATATACTACCTTGCCCGGCCCTGTTCATAACTTTTGGCATAATCTTGAGCATTGTCATCATCCTTGAGAGCCTAAGCTTGTTTCATACACTCTAGGGTTCAAATTCTCGAATTTGTGAGAGTGTGCATTTGAGATCTTCTAGTGCATTGCATTTAGATCATTAAATCAATCTTGTGGCACTAGAAGAAGGCTAAGTGATCATCACCGGCTTGTTACTCTTGGAGTTTGCCGGCTCCTAGACGGCTAGGAGAAAGGTTTTGTAGAGCTCTTCAAGGAAGATTGTGAAGAAGCCTCAAAACGTCTTGTGAAAGGTTTGAGCACGCCTTGCCGGAGCGGTAAAGTGCATCCTTAGTGAAATCGAGGTTTGGATAACTCATCACACTAATCCGGCTCAAGATCTAGGTCACTTCTCGAGAGAAGGTTGACTAGATAGAGGAGCGGTTAGAGATTTGAGTTTGCCTCAATGTGGATTAGGGGTGATCGGCAAATCACCGAGACCACGGGATATATCCTTGTGTTGAAATTGTGCTTTATTCATATTTTGTTATTTATTTGCTCTCATTATCTATAAATTGTTTGATTATTTGCTAAATTGCTAAAATCGCCTATTCACCCCACTAGTACAGAAATGCAGTCTACTAACCCCTATCTTCTATCGGTTATTAGCGAAACAGCACAAAACCGATAGAAAATGTGCGTCGCGGTCAAAAAAGCCCGACGGATGTATTTTCCCTATCGGTTTCTAAGAAACTTACCGATAGAATAAATAGTATGATTTACTCTAGCGGTGATGAACATATTTGCCGTTAGAAGAGATGCATAAGTACTGACGGAAGAATGTTGTGCGCCGATAGGACTGGTCGACTTCAACAACTAGACTTATTCTATCGCTACTGTATGAATATACCGACAGAATATATTAAAAGTTCCTATCGGCAATATGTAGTTCGCCGATAGAATAGTTGACCTTCTACAAATATTTTTATTCTATCGGTAATGGATTCTTTTACCGTTAGAATATATAGAAAATTGCTTAGAACTGTTCGTCTTCTAATAGTTTTATTCTATCGGTAATGCATGTTTATACCGGTAGAATATTGCACAAAATATCTTAGAACTGTTGGCCTTCTACACTAGTAATATTCTATCGGTAGTGTACGTACAGACCAATAGAGTATGTACAAAAATTCCTATCGGTAATATTTATTGTGCCGATAGAACCATTCGGCTTCTACAGATGTTTTTATTACTAACGGTATTCTGTTTTCTTACCGATAGAAAATATATAATTGTATAAATACACGGGTATGTCTCTTTCATTCTCACAGTTCATCTGGGCTCGTAGTCCTAACCCGTAAGCTCCATGGACGGCCGGCGCACCTCTACAGGGGACCGCTGCACCTCCGCACCTCCATCGACGCCCTCTAGACGTCGGCATCCCAAGGAAGGTACGTAAAATTTCTGCAATATTGTTAGATTATTCTAATCCGATTATGGCAATAATTCTGCTTTTTTTGTATCCTTCATTTTGATGTGTCTTCTTTTCAATATGATTATGATCTGTTCAGGTCCTTGGATGATGCTCGTGAGGGGCAACGTATTTCACGGTTCTTCATCGCAGTACGCTGCCTACGTTGGCTTGTTGGCGAAAGAAAAGGTGAAGATCACCGTCGAGAGCTGGAAGGACGTGAAGGGCGAGATCTTGGTTGGCTCGGTCAAGAAGATGCTTAAGCCCGGCGTGTTTCTCAAATCAGGACCTATAGAAAGCATCTTACATGTTTTTGCATGCACCAGCTTGTGGCCAGATGCTTACCTGCTTGGAGAAGAAGAATTGTTGTTATTTGCACAGCCATTCTACACCATCACTACACAGAACAACATCTTGGAAGGTAGGTTCTTTTTGTTAATGGAGTTGAGTTGAGTTGAGTTGAGTTGATCGAGTTTGAGTCCGAGGAAATCACCATTACGTACAAATGTATGTCGACGGCAGTTCCAGCTCCTCGGGCGTCTTCGAACTGAACTCCTATGGTTAAGTCCAATGTGGTTCAGACATTTGCTGTTTTGGATGAATGGATTTGTGATGTATCAGGTCTAACTTGTAGTCGGTAGTTGCATTGTGGCAACCTGCAAAGGTTCCCTTTTATGTAAAATGCATGTATGGGCCACTGGGTCCTCGTCGTGATCTGTTGTTAATTTCAGACGTGGCTTTTGTAATATACATCGAATGTGTGAATTGTTGTATTTGTATATTGTTGTATATTTGTGTATCATGTATTGCTAATTGGGACATGAACTTGAATGTGCAGGGAGCATTTGTGTATTTAATTGTATTGGTAGGTAGGTGTGTATTTGTACTGTTGTTTCAGACATGCACTTCAATTTGTGAACTGGCATGTGTATGTTTGTACCTGAATTTGTATTGGTGAACTGGCATGTGTATGTTTGTACCTGAATTTGTGAACTGGCATGTGTAATTTCTTTGGCAAGATGAAGTCCCAACTACCTACGAAAAGTATTTTTGTGTCTCCTAGTTAATCCACAAATTAGCATTTCTTGAAATATATTGCTTTATCTTCTAGTTAAGATCCGTTTGATGTAAGATCTGTTTGATGTTACATTGATATGATTCATTGAATGTGAGAAATGGCATGTGCATGTTTGTCCCAGTTTGGTAACAGTACCTCCTCTAACGGTAAGTACACATATTTACCGATAGGAAAACATATATATTTGTTCAGTCATGCATATTCTAACGGTAAATACACATATTTACCGATAGGAAGCACATATATTTGTTCAGTCACGCATATTCTAACAGAAATGCACATATTTACCGATAGAAAAATACATATATTTGTTCAGTCATGCATATTCTAACGGTAAATACACATATTTACCGATAGGAAACACATATATTTGTTTAGTCATGCATATTCTAACGGTAAATGTACATATTTACCGATAGAAAAATACATATATTTGTTCAGTCATGCATATTCTAACGGTAAATACACATATTTACCGATAGGAAGCACATATATTTGTTTAGTCATGCATATTCTAACGGTAAATGCACATATTTACCGATAGAAAAATACATATATTTGCTCAGTAATGTATATTCTCTAACGGTATGTGTGTGTTTTTACCGATAGAATATGTGAGCGGCAAATTACCTAAGTTAGTCTGACGGTTATTTCATGTATTTACCGTTAGAAAAATGTCCATTATAAGGAAAACCCCAGTCGACCATTGCTGAGCTGCTCTTTAATTTGTTCTGTTGCACTCTGTGTCCCTCTGTTTGTGACGAAAGTTCCAGCTACACTGCTAGGGTGATCAGCGCAGGCTGGAGGGAAGTTGATTGCGCCCCTCTCTTTAAGGTATGCTTAATCGTCGACACCTATCTCTCTCTCCCTCTAGATCTCCCTTCCTCTCTACTTGCAAGCAAGCTGTATTGTGTAGTTCCAAGTTTGTAGCTCTAAGCTTGGGAGCTTGGTAGTTGGAAATGCGTCATGTTTTAGGAGCTAACTAGCTTGTATTGTGTAGTTAGCTAGGTTAATTAGTGTTAATTTCGTCAGGCTAGGGTTCAACACATGTATCTGTTGTAAGAGGCTGTACATGTACATATACATAACTTAATCGGGCAGGTTTCATGCATGGCTTACTCGTTAAATTTTATTAATTGTAGATGGACAGGAAATATTGGATGTATGGAATAAAACGTACTACTCTTGAATATTTGGATGGTGTGAATGAGTTTATTAAATTTGCTGAGCAACAAAAGGAGAGGAAGGGAGAGAAAAATATGCTCTGTCCTTGTACAGATTGTATGAACTTGAAGAGGTTTAGCAACTCTGATCAAATTAAGAGTCATTTGATTCGTCGTGGTTTTAACGCGCGATACACCCGTTGGATATGGCATGGCGAAGATCTTGAGGAAACAAGCACCACTACTACCAATCAGCACGACTCGGATGTGGATTGCAATAATATCGATGATCATCCCAATTTTGGTAATGTTAATTCCGATGTGCACGTAGATGATGATGATGACAATCTAGATGAGATGTTACGTGATGTAGAGGAAGATTACAACGAAAATGACTTCTGTGAATTTGAGAAACTGATTGCTGACTCTGAGAAGCCTCTGTTCCCTGGATGTGCAACATTTACAAAAGTGTCTTCTGTGCTGAGATTATATAACTTGAAGGCAGGAAACGGTTGGAGTGATAAGAGTTTCACGGCACTATTAGATCTTCTAGCGGACATGCTTCCAGAGGGAAATGAGTTGCCAAGATCTACTTACCAAGCCAAAAAACTGTTGTGTCCGTTGGGAATGGAAATCGAAAGAATACACGCATGCCCAAATGATTGTGTGTTGTACCGTAACGAGTACTCCAGTTTGCATGTTTGTCCAAGATGCGGCGCATCGAGGTATACGCGTAGGGACCGGATTGACAGTGAACGTCACGAGGTAAGGAAAGGGCCCCCGGCAAAAATTGTGTGGTACTTGCCTGTGATACCTAGATTGAAGCGGCTGTTTGCAAATCCGAAAGTCGCGAAGCACTTGCGTTGGCATGCTGAAGCCCGGAAACAAGACGAAAAACTGAGACACCCAGCTGATTCTATTCAATGGAGAAACATCAACAGAACATTTGATGAGTTCGGCGGCGAACTTAGGAATGTAAGGTTCGGGCTGAGTACAGATGGTATGAACCCACATGGTAATATGAGCAGCCGGCACAGCACTTGGCCGGTTCTTTTATGCATCTACAATCTTCCTCCTTGGTTATGCATGAAGCGCAAGTACATCATGATGGCGTTACTAATCTCAAGACCCAGACAACCCGGAAATGATATTGACGTGTTTCTAGCATCTTTAATCGAGGACTTACAGAAATTGTGGAGCGAGGGTGTGCAGGTGTGGGATGCATACAAGAAAGAGAATTTCATCTTGCGGGCCCTGATATTTTGCACCATAAATGATTTTCCTGCCTACGGCAATTTGTCGGGGTATAGTACGAAAGGAGCCAAGGCTTGCCCTATTTGCCTAGATGAAACTGAGAGCATCTGGCTGCGAAACTGCCGGAAAACAGTGTACATGGGTCACCGCAGGTTTCTTCCGGTGCATCACACGTACCGTAAGAAGAGGAAATCATTTAACGGGAAGCCTGAGAAGGGATCAGCTCCAGTGTTTCTGACCGGTAAGGAGATTTACTCACGCGTGAACGACATCAAAGTTGAGTTCGATAAGCATTCTAAACCTCGAGAAAAAAATGTTTGGAAGAAGAGATCGATTCTCTGGGATCTACCGTACTGGGAGCACTTACAAGTTCGACATTGCATTGACGTCATGCATGTAGAGAAAAATGTCTGTGACAGTTTGATTGGTTTGTTGTTGAACATTCCGGGAAAGACAAAGGATGGTGTGAAAGCTCGTCGTGACATGGTGGAAATGGGGATAAGGACTGAGCTTGCACCTTTAGAGAATGGAAAGCGTACATACCTCCCCCCGGCCTACTACACGTTGTCCAAGAGCAAAAAAACAGAACTCTATCGGTGCCTGCACGGTGTTAAAGTTCCATGTGGGTACTCCGCGAACTTGAAAAAACTTGTGTCTATGAAGGACCTAAGACTGGTTGGCATGAAGTCCCACGACTGTCATGTCTTGATGTCACAGATGCTTCCCATTGCTATCAGAGGCATTCTCCCAGTTAAAGTCAGAGAGACAATCACAAACCTATGTTATTTCTTCAACGCAATATCTTCCAAGGTAAGTACGTGCACTCGTACTATAAGTTCACTACCTCCATTTGTGGAGCTTAATGAGAAGATTTTTCTGATATGAATATTTGGCGCAACTGTGTCCTCGTAGGTAATTGATCCCGATGGACTGGACGCTTTGCAACGCGACGTGGTTACAACTCTTTGTCAGCTCGAGATGTATTTCCCTCCATCCTTTTTTGATGTTATGGTCCATCTGATTGTTCACCTTATCAGAGAAATTAAGTTTTGTGGACCTGTGTGCCTGCGCTACATGTATCCATTTGAGAGATTTATGGGTGTATTGAAGGGATACGTAAGGACTCGTCGTCGACCCGAGGGGAGTATCATGGAAGGTTATGCCGCCGAGGAGGTGATTGAATTTTGCACAGATTATATGGCCGGGGTTGACTCAATTGGTGTTCCTAGGTCCCGACACGAGGGTAGGCTTGAGGGAATTGGAACGATTGGATTCAAAGCTATCGTCCCCGCTCGTGATGTGTACGCAAAATCACATTTTTGGGTCTTACAACACATGACGGAGGTCGAGCCATACATACACGAGCACAAGGTAATGTTACGGTCACAGAATCCTTCGAAGTCAGACGTTTGGGTAAGCAGAGAACATAACAGGAAATTTGCTGAGTGGATCCAAGAAAGAGTCACGCGAGCTGCCGAGGGCTCCGTAAGTGAAACTGTGACATGGTTGGCTAGAGGCCCAAGATTCACTGTAGGGACTTGGCAGGGGTACGACATCAATGGGTATTCATTTTACACAAGAGCTCAAGACGCCAAGAGTAGCACGCAATGTAGCGGAGCGACACTGTTTGCTATTTCCGAGGATGCCAGGTCAGTAAGGGCGCTGAACTCATATTACGGTGTTATTGACGAAATATGGGAGCTCGATTACGGATTACTTAAGATTCCCCTGTTTCGATGCCAATGGGTCGAAATCCCTCGAGGTGTTCAAGTTGACAGTTACGGGTTTACTCTCGTCAATCTTGGTAGAGTCGGACACCAAGACGATCCATTCATACTTGCAAAGCAAGCCACACAGGTATTCTACATCGTTGACCCGGCCAATCCAAACTTGCATGTTGTCCTCCACAGCAAGAGACGTATTGTTGGGGTCGAAGATGTTGTCGACGAAGAGGAGTATAACCAATTCGATGAAATACCTCCATTTTTAGAGGACAATCAATCTATCCGTACTGAAGATATCGACGAAACAACGTATCTGCGAGATGACCACGAAGAAGGATTATGGGTTGAGAACCATTGATGATTAATTTCTATTTCAGGGATAAATGCCAAGCAAACAACCCACAAGTTCTGCAGCAAGGTGAGGAACTTATCATTAATACATCAGGCAGTACATTTTTCTTTAGAATTTAATGATAAGCTAGTTCACAGCATTAATACATCTCAACTTTACTCCACAGCATGAGTTCTAACATGTACAGTACCTTTATCCTGTAAATATTTAATTCTTCCCTTCAAATAGCACTTGCAAAAATCTCATCGCAGCCTCTTCAAATTAAGTTCAGCAAAAATCCCTGACGGTATTTTGTTATTTATACCGATAGAGAAGGACATCTTCTCTCAGGCACTTCAAAACGTTTTCTATCGGTATTGTTCTATTTTACTGTTAGAATAAATTCATTTGTCTCACGGTATTTGTTGTCTGACGGTTTTTTCCTGTTTTTACCGATAGAAGAATACTCTGCCGCTTCGAATTCTCAACCGTGTCGCCATGCGTCGCCTTGGAAACTCTATAAGTACCTCGCCATGCGTCGCGGTATTTTGCTGTTTTTCTAATTCTCGAACGGTTGGACTCCTCATCTTCTCTTTCACAATGGCAACCTCCATGGGATCGTCATCCACGGCCTCCCCGGTAAGAACTCTAAATCTCCTCGGTTTACCCCTGTATTGTTAATCCATGTTCAGTTCATTCTTGACCTGTTGATTTGCACAGGGAATGGTAGCCGTGGAAGACACTGCCAAAGTGAAGGCTGACCTGAGGGCCCTCCAGGAGGAGCACAAGCTCCTTACAGACAAGCACACTCAGCTACGGCTTGACCTTGACGATCTCTTCCAGCGCATTAAGCGCATGAAGACGGATGGTGACAATGCTAGGGCGAGGACGAGGCGTCTTCGCGAGGAGAAGAAAGCCGCGGATATGACCATCGCTGGCTGCGGTTTGACTATGAAGGATACCATAGCGAAGCTGACGGAGGTCGCAGGCCTTCTTGACGCGGTAGTAGTTGATCCTAGGGACAACTTGTCGCTAGAGGAGTCCTGCGTCCTGGCTGCAAGTCTAACTGACTCTATTCTACATGCAGCCAGGGCTAAGACCACCGCTTGACCTAGCATTTTGGGTTTTATTTTTTTTTGTAAGTGATAAAACAACAATGAATGAACAATTTCTTTTTATGTCAATTTTCCAATTTTCCGGCTATCTTCCCTCTTTCTTTAACATTCTGCAGCTTTCAACCACGGTCTGTTCGATGTTAAATTGTGTACCTTTTCATAACTCTGACGGTATTTTGTTGTTTTTACTGATAGAAAAAGGGCACACAAATCTCAAGCACTTAATCAAAAAAATTTTCTGGGGAAAATTGGGCTCACGGGATTTTTTTGTTTTGTCGCGCCCCGAGATTGGGACAACGACTACTCCTGTAGAGACCTAGCTCGCTGCAGCTAGTCCCATACCACAAACCTTTGACTTCCCAGGATGAGTCAAACACAGGAGTATATTACATTGCAACAGAGTACTCACAAAATATTAAGCAGTGTGGCCTGCTGGCCTTAATATTACATAAAGAGGATTACAATGCCTACAAGGCATTCAGGGTTTAACAAAATATTTAACTACGCAGCAGAAGATAGGTGACCCTCCCACAAAAGAAGTTGACGGCAGAACAACACACTTCAGGGCTCTGGCGGAACTGATTCTCCTCCTTCTGGATCCACGTAATACTCCGTGCCATCATCTTGATCAAAGTAGGCTCCATCTATTGAGTTGAATGTTGCAAGGGTGAGCACTTACGTACTCAGCAAGTCATAGGTAAGAGTAAGTACATATAGTAGTGATGATATGAACCTAGACTAGTCAAGAATTATGGATATTTGTAAAATAGTCTTTTCCTTTCTCATCTCATCTTATGGCAGCACTTTTCATAATATAACATCATCAATCATGTTCACTAGATTATAGCACTACCGCGACACGTCGACACACGACAGCCCACGGCAGCACTCCTTATCATGACAACACATGTCATTTGGGTAATCTTGATTTAAACATATTTTATTTAGAAAATAGTACTTGTGTCACACCCCGTGGATTTAATCCACTGCAGCAGACTCCTATAAACCCGGGAGCTCGGAGTATTCGAATACGTTTTTAACTCTGCAGAGAGATACCAATTTACCCGCAAGATATTCCACTTTCAAACCTTTCCTATCATAACAAAATGATTGGACCCCTGACTCACTTCATACTGTGAGCGGCAAGGTGGAAATAACAAGAACTTTTGTTATGTTTTACTCACAATTCACCCCCGACCCTGTGGCTCTCAGCGAGGCACAGTTGTGGCAGGTTGTATCCAAACCTCCACCCCTTTGCTTATTCCCATTACTGGGTCAGCGTGCTTGATCACCTTCAGTGATATGTGTGGGAGCCGCGCTCCGTGTTTATCGTGCATCACTACACATCTCATGCAGGGGTTTCATGTGCGATCCACATAATTACTTGTTCAGGCCTGTCCCATACCAGGCTTGCGGTTAGCACGTTGTTCATGCCACTAGACGCACAACACAAGGTTCTAGTCCTTATATGCCAATGACCAGACCATCCACAACCCTGCACCTTCAGTGCCTGCATTCCTTTGCAGTCTAGCACCTCCAGTGCTACAGCCATCCATACCATTTTTCTGATCACGGCTAGGGGTTTTATTTCATGAATACAAGTATATAAATACATATAATAGTTCATGGCTCAAAACTTGTTTATTTCACATTTTATAGATAATCATTCTAGTACTGCCAATTGATAAATCAACCATTCTCAATCTTTCACATGCAATATTGCCTATATTCAAGGTTATGTTTTAGCAACATTTAAAATATAGGTTCAAGATGAACAAGGATATGACTTGCCTTCCGCGTCGTAAGATACAGCAGTTGACGTCGGATCCGCAATGAAGTCCTCGAACTCAGGCTCTTGATCTGCTCTCCAATCAAACAAACAACCAATAATCATAATCTTTTCCATACATTATTATACTTTATGCAAAGATGCAAAGATGAAGTCTTGATGATTCTGAAATGATTGGGTTTAGAGGCTGATTAGTGTTAAGTTAAGGAAACCAATGTTAAGATTAGCTGTCAAAGGTTTACAAGGTTCCAAATGTCTCAAAATATCAGAATGATATCAAGGTTGCGACTGGTTCGCTCAAAAACAGCGAACGTCTTTAGGTCGACATTCGGTTCAAAGCATCGACATAGGGTTGATGAATGATAGAGGGGTTATCTCAACTTGTGGTAGTAGAATAAAATGTAGATCACAACTCTACAAATTTAGTGGACAAAGTGGTTTTCAATTTACACAACCAGAAGTGGGTAAACAAGGCCAATGCCATTGGCCGGCATAGCCTGGCATTAATCTTGACATGGCCAGAAATTAGGGCTTAGCATAACTTTTGATCTAGGGCCCCAAATGATGCACCACTTTGTCTGGGAGGTAGGCATTGATAACAGGAATAAATAATTTAATAGGATCTAGGGCTGAAAATGGCTGGAAAGCAAGAAATTTGATGATGAACAGAGATGAACTGGTTGCACTGGAGCAGTTCTGGACAAGATCTTGGCATGGCTGTAACTTCCAATCTAGGCCGATCTAGGTGTCGGGCTAGAAGACAAAAATACTCAGGAGACTAGGGCACATCTAAATGACAAGATTTCGAGGGCTGAAATGGCCGGGATCACTTTTCCGATCATCGGCGCCGGAGAAGAGACACTGCCAGTTGGGGGTTTCTGCTACAGGCCGAGAGAACTAAATTCCTTGCTTGGAGAGTATCTAGGAGGTATAGGGAAGTTTCTGGTAACATCAAATTGACCGGAGGATCACTGGAGAAGCCTGGCGACGATCGCCGGTTTTCTGGTGAAGCTCGGTTTAGGGAAAAGCTTCGAATGATGTTTAATTAGGGATTCTAAGCTTACAGGCTTGCTTGAAATAACCCACTGATCAAGTTTGTTTACAGGATCGAGGGCTAATTCGGGGTAAATTGGCCAGCATTGCCGGAACAGGGCATCTTCGACTTTCAGCCATTTCCGGCGATCATCGGCGTTAGAGTCCACCGGAGAACAATTAAATGCTATCACACAGAGAGGATGAGTAGGGGAACTCACTGATGTTGTTAATTTGGCAGGAAATTAAGTGTAGAGCGCTGGCACCGTGAGCCTCCTCGACGGCTCGCCGGAGAAGAAAACGAAAACAGCAAATTCTGGAACTTGGCTGGTTCCTGGTGAAGTGTGGAGAAGCTGCTGCACACAGTAGGGTTTAAATAGGCCAGGCGAAGATGACGAAGGGGAACAATGAAGTGATTGACTGCTGGTGATGAGGTTGCTTGCGTGCTGGACATCAGCGGCGAAGACACAGCGAAGAACGGTGATGCGACGGCGACAAGCCTTCAGCTGATCACAATGTCGCTTCATCGGGACCTGGCGAAGCTTGTAGCAAGCGATGGCGACAAGTACTGGCGCGGCGAGGCTACGTGGCGATGGATTGCTGACAAAGTTGCTGCTGATCGCGCGCGGGAGCAAACGCTGGTCGTCGACGTATCAACGACGCTGCCACGGTGGCGGCTGAGGCAAGGACACGTGCGTACTGGCATGCACGGTCACAAGTGCGGCGAAGCTTGGCCGGCGGCGAACGTGCACGGCGCAAGAACCCACGGCGAGTCCTGGTCACGTACAGCAAACGGCCTGGTCGAATGCTGCTGTTGACCTGGTCGAAAATGGATTCATTTGCAATTTCAATTCTTTGAGTTTTGGACTGATTTGTAAATCTAATGATTCGGAAGGTCTGTTCTGAATTTGATTCTGCTATTTTGGCAATCTTTATTCCACAGATGATTTGGCAAGGATTGAAAATAAAATTTGGCACATTTGGATAGCTTTTGATACAAACTGAAAATAGGGTAATTTAGGGTAAATTAGATTTGAGTTTTGTCGATTTCGAATTCTGGCATTTAGGGTTTGATTTTGATATCTGCACAGAAGAGAAACTTGTGGCAAATAGCAATTAGGAAAGATCTGCTGAAGAAATTCTGAATTTAGAGTTAATCTGGAGATTTTAGTCTTTTTAGGTTTTCAGATATCAGATAAGGACTAATTTGCGATAAGTCTTGGACTGATTTGTGAAAAAGGTTTAGATGATAAAATCTGGCTGTCAACTTTTTAGATTAAGGTATTGACATACCCATGATCATATTCCAGAAATAATCTGGTCTGAGCTTGGTCAAGATTCGGATTAAATCTGTATTTCTGAAACTTAGGGTATTTAAGTAATATACGGTATTTCTGTTTTCGAAAACAGAAGGAGTTGATAATTCTGGGAGTTAGAGATAGAATTGGATCTAGGTTCTGAAGACTTTTAAGTTCAGAGTAACTGATAGATCACATCTGAACAATCTGATCTTAATTTGAGGTCATAGGATAGATTTTGGAGATTTTAGGGCTTGAGATAGAAACTAATCTGACTAATACTACAGATACATGCATGCGTGCCATTTGATGAGAAAGGAAGTTTTCACCCCTAACTCAGGGTGTTACATGTTTATACCGATAGAAAAGGGCACCTTTTCATTACTCTCACGGTATTTTGTTGTTTTTACCGATAGAAAAATGGCACCCAATCTCAAGCACTTTAAAAAAATTTTCTGTGGAAAATTGGTCTCACGGGATTTTATTGTTTATACCGATAGAAAAATGCAATCACTAATTCGAATATTTTTCCGGGAAATTTACTTTTTCTATTGGTATTATTTTGTTGTTTCGATAGAAAATTACATAAGTCTATCGGTATCATTTTGTTATACCGATAGAAAAGTTCCTCCGCTACTTTATTTCTCGTACACGGCCCTTTAGTTTCCCTCCACTCGAACAGTTCCACCTTAGAGCACTGCGTCTCTTCGAGAGCGAAGAAAACCCCAACCTCCGCCGTGAGCACTCACTTCCTCTCTCCCACACGACGATCGCCGGCTGGACACTGGTTCGTCACTGCCACCGGTTCTTATTTTCGTCCTTCACCCGCCGCTGCTGCGTTCTACACCGCCTCTGCATCACCAGAACTGATCGCCGCCGTAAATACCCTAATTCGTCGTTCTATTTCCAGCATCTTCTTTATTTGATCCTAGTGTTTTGCACGTACTAATTCTTGGAGTTTTGCAATTACACTAGGGTTCCCTATTGTGTTGGCTTATGTACATTCCGCAGGCAATGTTGATTTTAATTAGGGTTTACATAATATGTTCCAGTGCTGTAATGAACCTGTTTTGAGATTTTAACTTCTCTATACTGCTGTATGTGTGATCAATTGTATCCAACTGCCATGTAATGCAGATTATATGTTGGAGGTGTTCTTACACATATTCTATCGGCAGCTCATGTGTTTACCGATAGAAAATTTTCTGCACAAGTAGTAAAACTTAATTTGGATCTGGAAGGACATGAGCCATGCAATGTACTAGTTTGGTTGGGAATTTTTACTCACTTCGTATGAATATATGGCAATGTGGATGGGTCTTCGATGTATATGTTTCAAATGCCTATATACATGACTTTTCCCAACCTAATAGCTGTGAAGTCCTGATGACTCACATACAGGCTTGGCTAAAGATTATGCACAGTAGCACTTAGATGCTTGTGTGCATATTTACGTGTGAAATAATAATGCTGGCCCATGAATATTAGTGTAGCAAATCATCGAGAATGTTATGTGATGACAGTGAATGGTGGCTTGTCAACAAAATTCCATATGTAGAGAACATTGTTATGTTCTATCGGTATCTCACGTGTTTGCCGATAGAAAAATTGTCTTGTGTGGAGGTAATTGTTATGGTCTATCGGCAGCTCATGTGTTTACCGATAGAAAATATTTCTGAAGAGTTCAGTAAGTAATTTATGCATGTCTTTCTTTTTGTATTATTTTCCCTTTTGCCGCCCTAGTTAGTCTCCAGTCCTGGGCTGAGTTATGGAAGTCCAAGGCGAATTAATTGCCAGATATATGGTTTGTTGAAGGTTTTGTAGGGGAAGACATGTCGTCGTCTTCATCGGATGGTACTAGTGGTTCGACTAGGGCCAACCCCATCGTAACTACTGAAGATGGGGCTGTTACATCCCAGCGCAAGAGGGTGGGGCGAGGCGCGACGACGTTGGGGCGTTTGGCCAAACGCACTGATCTTTCTTGTGAGTTCAACCAATTTGGGAGGCCGATTGGAAAGAATGCTGGGAGGTACGTGGCCTACGTTGGGCTGTTGGCGAAAGAAAGGGTGAAGATCACCGTCCAGAGCTGGAAGGACGTGACGGCGGACGAGAGGGATAGGTTGTGGGTGGAAGTGAAGGTTAAATGAACTGAAATCGCTGAACTCTTTCGTAATCACGTTCTCTTGGCTTATACTAAAGTTTAACTAACTCGTGATTAATTGTATGCATTTTTCGGAAACAGGCTAAGTGGAACATCCCCGACGATACACCTAGGACTGCCTGCTTGAAGGACATGAACGGAACATGGAAAACCTTTAAGAGCTGGCTCGTCAGTAACTTCCTAGCTGCGGGGAAATCTCCTTGCGAGAAGTACCCCTTCATATCGGAGGAGGTATGGGAGGAATTCACCAAGCAGAAGGGGACTGAGGAGTTCAAGGCCCTTAGCGAGAAGAATAGGGTGATCCAGAAGAGGAACGACCACCCGCATCGGCTCGGATCCCGGGGCTATGCGGGGAAGGAGGAACAGTGGAAGAAGGAAGACGAACAAAATCCTGTCATCGACACCCCTGAGTTGCCGCTCTCCGAGATCAGGGATGAGAGGTGCAAGCGATGGTGGAGGGGGAGGGGGTCCGTGTCGTCCACGGGGTCTGTGCAGTTCGCAACCCCTGGGGACGCCGACGTTGTGAGGCGAATGGTAAGTTGGCTAACCTCGTAAACTGTGTGCGCACAAGTGTATATAAGGCAATTTGTCTCACAAGGTACCTTCAAATGTAACAGATCTCTTTTGAGAAGGAGGCAGCGGAGGGATTGTTTACCCCGCAGAGGGAGAACGACATCCTCACCCGAGCTCTAGGAAATAAGGAGCATCCCGGGCGGACACGGGCCGTGGGAGCCATTGTGTCGTGGAAGGCCGGTTTCGTAGATCCGGCTCCACCGAGGAAGAAGGCCCGCACCTGGAAGGAAAAGGAAGCTGACTTCTCCGATAAGATACGGGCTGAGGTACGGGAGGAGATACGGGCGGAGATGCGGGCTGAGATACGGGCTGAGGTACAGTCTGAGGTGCAGACCGAGGTCGCACAAATGAGGGAAGAGTTTGCACGGTTGAGAGAAACATTGCTGGCCAAGAGTTTAGATGCGGATCCCCAGGACGACGGTACCCCGCGGGGTCAGATAAGCAGTTGCGCTTCGAAGGTACTCGCGGATCCAGTGGATCTACTTGAGGTACTGCAAGCCTTCATCTGTGCACTTAAGTTGATGCCACTCCCATTCTGTTAGAGTTGTTTCGCTAACCTATTTTAATTGTTACAAATTTGCAGGGGCCGAAGGGCTGCATCCTACAGAATCACGTAGGCGCCGGGCAGGAAGTGGTTGGACACGGCTTCGTATATCCGTCTGGGCCGGATGTCCGGGTCCACTGTGTACCTCTGCGGTTGGGTTTCGCAAAGGTACAGGTGGACATGGCCATGCCGGGCTACAACGATTCTCCGTTGCCAGTCCCAACAGAGGAACTGCAGACACTTGCCGAGGCAGTGGGCTCCTACGTACAGTGGCCCAAGAAGTGTCTTGTAATACAACCGGTAAATCCTACACATTTTAGATTACATCCTACTCAGTACACTCAACTTGCATAATCTAACATACGTGCTCATTAATTGAAGTGGCCTGCCGCGGGGCTACCAGGGGACTGCGCCCCGAGCTCGGAGCATGAGGGCCGATCTCGTGCGAACCTGGACACATCAAAGACGGCCTCGACACCACCCAGCGCATCCACGCCTCCACCTCAGAAGAAAGCCGCCATCACCTCGCCCTTGCCTTCGAAGGTACGCGCTCAGTCCCCGGCAAAAGGCAAGGGCGGCAAAGGCAAGGGCAAAGGGCGACAGGGACTGCCGCGGACGTTCACGAACGCGCTCCCACTCCTGTCGAAGGCATCTTTGCGGAAATTGGATCGATCAACCAGAGACCTCCACGACTGGTACCTACATCGAGCTCGGCCCAGCCTGAACTTCTTAGTTCCCTACAGGCCTGGGCAGTTCCACCGTGAGCCCGGGACTATATCCGTGGCACACGAGGATCTGTTCGACCTCTACAACTGGCGGGAGCTCGATATGTCCATCATACGGACTGGAGTCCTGTGAGTTTGCTGATGCTATGTATTGCTGTTTTCTAACTCTGTTTGCTAACTCTGCATTAATGTTGCAGTTCATTTGAATACTGAGTAACTTTCTGTGAAATTAATATTAATCTCGTCCTTCGCATGCAGGTGCATGTACAGGCTAGCATTGGAGGCTGCGTGTGACAAGGTGGGTTTCCTCGACCCAGAGAAAATAAGCCTCACGATGCTAGAGCAGGATGCCGCGCACGCTGAGCAGTACATATCCAGCGCGCTGATGGCGCAGTAGGACAGGGACTTCATTCTGGTGCCGTACCACCAAAGGTTAGTGCATTTCGTACTAATTTAACTCAATCTTGTATGTTACACCTGAGATGTACTTTGAGCTAGCGGTCCTCTTTTACGTACAATGCAGGGGCCACTGGATCCTCATCGTGATCTGTCCGCCGAGGAACGAGGTGTACTACCTCGATTCGATGCGTGACAGATTATCGATGGAATATGTGCTCAAGGGGAATATGGAGGCGTAAGTAACTTATATGTTTGATTTATATTTTGACCTCACTAGCTAATGATAATACATTAACTGGCAATACTAACTAAAATGCAGGGCTTTTGATAAATATGTGTCCGCTGGAGGGAGGCATGCCGCACCGCAGGGCTCCGTACTAGCTTGGAAAGAATATGAGGTACTCACGAGACTTTTTGTTTATGCTTAATTAGTTTATGGAAACAATATATAGCTAACATGTATTCGCATATGCAATTATCTCAGTGCCATCAGCAGCCGCAATCGTGGGAATGCGGGTTTTATGTGCTGCGCTACATGTACGACCTAGTGCAGACAAACTTTTCCCGATTCCCCCAGGTAAGCATCGATAGCTAACTCAAATTTCAAAAATGGGTGTCACGTTCTAAATTAGGATCGAAGTTAGTTACTCAGTATGCACACATGCTTGCAGATCGCCATGTCGAAAGACCAATATGAAAATGCAAAGATTATATATCTTCGACAAATCTGGGCACAATATGTCATGGAGGAAGTAGCGCCCAACCATCCAGCATGACAATTTTCTCCTTTTGGTGTACTCTGCATAGACTGTTCATATACATGTGAATAAATATATATATGTGAATAAATGTCCACATTGGATTGCAATCTGTATTTGTCCATACATATGTGAATAAATGTGAATAACTGCCTAATGTGTGAATTTGTTCTGTGAATTTACCTTGCATCTGTACTGTATTGTGTATCCAATCTATATTGTATTGCATCTATACTGTATATGTGAATGTACTGTATTGTGAATGCAAATAAAGTACTGTATATGTGAATGCTCTATCGGTAAATTCATCAACAACCGAGAGACTACTGTCCTTTTTTCTATCGGTACAATCAAAATTAACCGTTAGAAGAGTTTGACCTTTCCTGCCAGTGAACTCATACATATCCGATAGAGTACTAAGCTTTTTTCTGTCGGTAATCTTGTAGTTAACCGTTAGAATAGTGGTACTTTCCAATCGCTATTGACGAGTTTTCTATCGGTAAACTTGTAATATGCCGATAGAATAGTATGAGTTTTCCTATCGGTAAACTTATAATTAGCCGTTAGAATAGTGGTACTTTTCCAGCCGCTGACGACGAATTTTCTATCGGTACACTCCTAATATGCCGATAGAGTACTAAGTTTTTTTCTGTCGGTAATATTGTAGTTAACCGTTAGAATAGTGGTACTTTTCAATCTGCTAGCGACGAGTTTTCTATCGGTACACTCCTAATATGCCGATAGAGTACTAAGTTTTTTTCTGTCGGTAATCTTGTAGTTAGCCGTTAGAATAGTGGTACTTTTCCAACTGCTGGACGTAAGAATACGACGGGTTTTCTATCGGTAGATTCATAATATGCCGATAGAATAGTGAACTTCTTCTGTCGGTTATTTACCGATAGAAAATGTCCAGTCTTGTTCTATCGTGTCTATCTCTATCGGTACAAAAACCGATAGTAGAAGGGTTTTTTTACCGATAGAAGACTGCATTTCTGTACTAGTGCCCCTCTCTAGTCGATATCCTAGATCCCTTTCAACAACTTACCTGGACTTAGTCCCACGGAGATTTCCCCCAACAAAACCCCTGCATGAGATGTGTTGTGATGCACGATTTACACGGAGTACGGCTCCCACACATATCACTAAAGGTGATCTTGCACGCTGACCCAGTAATGGGAATAAGCAAAGGGGTGGAGGTTTGGGTACAACCTGCCACAACTGTGGTTCGCAGAGATCCACAGGGTCAGGGGTGAATTGTGAGTGAAACATAACAAAAGTTCTTGTTATCTCCATCTTGCCACTCACAGTATGAAGTGAGCCAGGGGTCCAATCATTTTGATACGAAGGGCTTGAAAGTGGAATATCTTACGGGTAAATTGGTACCTCTCTGCAGAGTTAAAAATGTATTTGAATACTCCGAGCTCCTAGGTTTATAGGAGTCTGCTACGGTGGATTAAATCCACGGGATGTGACACAAGTATATTTTGTAAATAAAATTTGTTAAATAAAGATTACCCAAATGACATGTGTTGTCATGATAAGGAGTGCTGCCGTGGGCTGTCGTGTGTCGACGTGTCGCGGTAGTGCTATAATCTATTGAACATGAATAATGATGCTACATTGTGAAAAGTGCTGCCATGAGATGAGATATGATGAGATGAGTTGAGATATGAAAGAAAAAGGTTATTTTATAAACATCCATAATTCTTGACTAGTCTAGGTTCATATCATCACTACTATATGTATCTACTCTTACCTATGACTTGCTGAGTACGTAAGTGCTCACCCTTGCAACATTCAACTCAGTAGATGGAGCGTACCTTGATCAAGATGAAGGCATGGAGAACTTTGTGGATCCAGAAGGAGGTGAGTCAGTTCCGCCAGAGCCCTGATGAGTGTTCTTCTGCCGTCACTTCTTTTGTGGGAGGGTCACCTATCTTCTGTTGTGTAGTTATTATTTTGCTAAACCTTGAATGCCGTGAAGGCATTGTAATCTTTTATGTAATATTAAGGCCAGCAGGCCACACTGCTTAAATATTTTGTAAGTTACTCTATTGCAATGTAATATACTCCTGTGCTTGACTTATCCTGGGAAGTCAAAGGTATGTACATATAGGACTAGCTGCAGCGAGTTAGGTCTCCACGGGAGTAATCGCAGTCCCAGTTTCGGGGCGCGACAGAGGCATGTATTCATCTTCATTAATACAAATGGTTTTTTGTCCATATTCCAGAATTTTCGCAGATTCCTAATTTACCGCTACATGAGGATGCCGTCTCCATGAGGATGCCCCCTTTGCGAGGATGCCGTCTCCGTGAGGACGTAGGCTATTGCAGTCTAAAAGTGCCTACGACGAGAGCCCTGATCCTGTAGGGCGGCTTACAGTAACCCCTCATGGACTGAGGGGGTGAGTGGCAACCCAGTTCTCATGAACTGCGGTAACGAGTCAATTTGGGAGACTTGTCCCCCCCTGAAACACTCTGAAGCCCGTCATCGGGCTCATCCTCCCCCGGGAGAGAGTTTCCCCCTCTGTGGGTCATTGAGCTCATCCCCCTTTGAGAGTGAGCTTCCCCCTCTGTGGGCCATGGAATTCTCGGCTCTCGGAATTTTTCGACTGGGAAATTCTCGGACAGCTCCCCATTCTCACGGCAACTAGGGGAATTTCTTTCTGGGTCTCAAAATTTTTCGACCGGGAAATTCTTGGCGGACTCCCCGTTCTCATGGCGACCGGGGGAATTTCTTTCTGGGTCTCGGAATTTTTCGACCTGGTGAAATTTTCGACGGCCCTGGAATTCTTTGATCGGGAAAATCCACGGTCATGTCTCAGAATCTTCGACCGGGGGCTATATGCCTCCCCGGTAATTATGAACATTCGGGCCCTTAGTTCCTTACCCATAGCGCATGGCGCTATACTGCACCTTGCTGTGGGGGGGAGGAGGGGATAACCCGAACCCTGATGGAAGATAATTTTTAGAAAATATTCAATGCAACTCTCAAACAAATTCAAACTTCTTTATTGATTGAACATTGAACTGGGAGACAACCCCCCCCCCCCTAGTGGGCTAAGGTGTCTCTGGGACGACAATACCCGGGCACCAACAAGATACAACGACAAGATACAATCCGGGGAGTTAGGGCCCCACGGGAAACTACCCCGGAGGACAACCCCCTCTGGTGAGCTCCTATGCCTAATATTCCGAAGGCCTTCCAAGAGCTCCTAGGAAAGATTCTTGTACAAGCTCCTTATGAGCCAGAAGGCCCACTACTACAGAATTCATTATCACAGTCAGGTCAAAACAGTGATCACAGACGGTTCTGACACGTCAGGGATATTCGAGTGAATGATAATCGAGTACTATCACTGACGGTTTTGAACCGTCTGTGATTTTCCCTTCACAGATTGTTATAAGATCAAAACCGTCTGTGATACTCATACTACACAGACTGTTATAACATCAAAACCGTCTGTGATACTTATACTACACAGACTGTTATAACATCAAAACAGTCTGTGATACTCTTGCTACACAGACTGTTATAAGATCAAAGTCATCTGTGATACTCATATTACCACAAACGGTTATAATCTCAGAACTGTCAGTAATAGTATGAGTATCGCAGATGGTTTTGAGGTCAAAACCATCTGGGATAGTGTCATTATCGGTGACAGGTTATAAACTCAGAACCGTCTGTGATAGTGTGAGTATCACAGACGATTTTTATCTTATAACAGTCTGGGATACTCATACTATCACAGACGGTTATAATGTCAGAACCGTCAGTGATAGTATGAGTATCATAGACGGTTTTGAGTTCAAAACCATCTGGGATAGTGTCATCATCGGCGACGGTTATAATCTCAGAACCGTCTGTGAAAGTGTGAGTATCACAGATGATTTTTATCTTATAACAGTCTGTGATACTCATACTATCACAGACGGTTATAATGTTAGAATCGTCAGTGATAGTATGAGTATCGCAGACGGTTTTGAGGTCAAAACCATCTGGGATAGTGTCATTATCGGTGACGGTTATAATCTCAGAACCATCTGTGATAGTATGAGTATCACAGATGGTTTTGATCTTATAACAGTTTGTGATACTCACAGACGGTTTTCAAGTCAAAACCATCTGGAATAGTTCCATTATCGGAGACGGTTATTAGCTCAGAATGGTCTGTGATACTCTGTGATACGTACATAGTTTGATCTATCACAGACGGTTTATAAGAGCAAAACCATCTGTGCATACTAATATTTTTTTTAATAAATTTCCTTTTTTTTGGCTAGCCTCAAGAATCATGCTAGCCATGCCCTCTGTACAATAGCATTTCATATATATAGTTCATTTCATACATGCACAGTAATCAAATATATACAGTTCATCTCATACATGCATAGAACTTAGAAACATGTACAATAGCATGCATTTCATATATACAGCACAGAACTCAGAAATATGTACAATTGAGATTGAACAAATAAATGTAATCGACAACTAAAGTCAGTATGTTAGATGTACTATACTATCTGTATCTATTTCTCAGTTAGATGCCCTTTAGATAATCTCAATTAGTAAGGTCGCACTAATATGAACCTTGTAGGTCCCTAAACTTCCCCTTGGTTGATATGACCTCCGTAATGAAAAACTAGGGAGCATCCCTCGGACCATACCAATCTGCCGAGGGTCAAAGCTTTCTGAAGGGAAGTCGACCCCCTGCAGCAAGAGTTGGTACAGAAAAAATTAGCTCAATGCAGTTGTAAATTCTGCCAAATCGATACAAAGGGGAGCAGTTGTATAGCTCGGGGAAATCTGGCCGGTGAGGGGTGATGATCAGGTCATACATGTGGCGCATCACGTAGAACTCACATGTATTGTCGTTCGGCTACTGATGGCACTGCCGATTTACAAACTGAGAGTTAGCTGGGGACACGTTATAAAGTAAAACATATGCCAGTTGAAATTTGTACCAAAAATTGTAACCACTGAAACTTATCGGCTCACCGCTCGTGTTGTCGCCCTCCCTCGGCAAAGTAGTTCGTGAAAACCCTGCAGATAGTCAAAATTGACAGTTTGAGGATAGTCGAAATTGACAATTTGAGGACAGTAAATCTAGATGCAAGACAGGTCCGCATGAATATCATAACCTCTCGAATACATCTCATGCGCCGCAATACTCGTACCCTTTCCTCTGCAATGAATCAAGGTAGAACACCTTGTTCCTTTTCGGAATAAGTACTAGTAGTATCCAGTGGTAGCTACATGTTACACATAAAGAATTAATAATTTAATCTAAGTTTGGGGGTGTGCATATGGAGACACTAATCTACAGGTGAAGTACTGATGAAAGCACTCACCTATGGTTGTAGGGTACAAGTATGTACTCCTTGTCGACCTGAGCAAGCAACTCTTTTTTGATGTAGTCGACAACGAAGTTCGCGTTGGTCCTAAACATCACCTCGGGGACCATATGGGTTTCCAAGAAACCGATAGGTTCGCGCTTAGCTTTGGCATATCTGGTCATGCAGCTGCACGGAAGTAACCAATTAATAAATGACATATATCCGTATATGCACGAACAGGCGTAGGATAGTAGGATACTTACAGCACCCAAGACCGTAGGATTGACAAGTCGAGCGCATCTTTATTGAGTAAATTGTGCAGGTCTTCGAAGGTCACCGAGTAGGTCCCGACGTTGTTATGGAACTCTGCCATGATGTACTTGACCATGATGTGTGTCGGACGCTGCGTCCTGGTCTTGTTTGTCTTCATGTACCATCCATGCAGGCTCTACTAACCCCATGCTAGAAATTGTGGCATCGGAGGCCATGGGCATCCCCAGAGCGAACGGCATGAGAGCTGGCGCACTCTTCTCACTCGCCTTCGCCGAGCTCTTCTTTGCTTTTCCCCTACTAGCCAGCTTCTTGAATGGTTGCCTCCTAGTCGGAGTGAGCTTCGTCATCGGACCCACTGGTTGGCTTCTCGGAGGGGTCGGCTGGCTAGTAGGCCGAGTGTCAGTGTCCGTCTGTGATGTAAGAACCTACATATAGTAATGGCCACTAACTCCGGGGGCTATTATTACAGTACGAATTATGAAACTGGTGGGGGAATTACCCCATCCAGGGCGATGTCTTTCTTGGGCCATTGCAGGAACGTGTGCACCACATCCCCGAGAGTGGTAATCTCGTCATTCGGCGGCTTGTCCAACGGAAAACCCTTGCAATGGTCGGAGACACTATCCACCTGGAACCGTGCAAAACCCTCAGATAGAGGGACACCGTGGATTGTGGCCCCCGCCATGCATGGTTGCGCCATCCCACGGCCAGCCTCGATCGGGAAGAGACCGGCCAGCACCATAAGCTTGCAGGAGGCAGGTTCCTACAAACAGTGCGCATTAACATATTGAATTTCACCGCTTTTCACTTTCGAATGAATTAACAAGGGGGGTGCCCTGGGTAGCCTGTTTTAGCTTGTCATACATGGCCCGCATCCCCGACCACTGCTGCAGGAGTGCTTTGTCCCGAGCAGTGAACTCCGATCTCATCTCCTCCTTGAGCCATTCATCGCGGGCTTTGTGGGATCTCCTTCTCCTCTTAGCCGCCTCCTCATCATCAGGGAAACCATCCCTCCAAGGCACAGTGGCACCGAGGCCGCGCACGCGGACTGGATGCTCCTTGTTTCCTAGCGCCGTTGTGAGGATATTCGTGTCCCTCCTCGGGTGCCGCTTGCGCACTCAGTGTCACCTGCAACAGGAGAACTTAGCAATACCACCCATTGCATGCGTGTTACGAGGATAGTACGTGATCGTACAATCTTACCAGCCAGTCAATCACTTCCCTGTCCACAGGGTTATTAACAGAGATGCTTCCGGAGGAGGTCATCGTCAATCTTGCTCGGCACCAATTGCGAGCGCGCACGTCCGTTATGCCCGCATAAGGAGCGTCGGCCGTAGACTGGGAAGCCTCCTCGTCCTGCTTCCTCCACAACCCCTTCTTCCCCACATACCCACCGGTGCCTAGTCTGTGTGGGTGGGTATTCTTGGCCTGGTTAGCCTTGCCCTTTGCACTAAGCTCCTGGAACTCAGGCTTGCCCTTCATCTCCACGAACTGCTGCCATGCCTTGGGAGTCACGAAAGGGTAGTCATTGAAGGGGGTCTTCGACTCCTTCACATAGTGCCTGACAAGGTGGCTCTTGAAGTTCCTCCACACCTTGTTTATTGACAACAGTGTCGTCCGGCGGACGGTGAACTAGCGATTCTCAGTAATGTGAAATGCCGCCTGCACTTCTTCCCACAGCGCATCCTTGCACTCTGGGGGCACTTGACCCCAGTCGGAGGTGGTGATGGGCACCCGCTCCCTTGCCACTTTGCCGCGTAGTGAGTGGTACTGACCGACAAGTTTGTCCGGAGCTTCCGGCACAACATTGTTGTCGAACTGTACGTGCTGCTTTTCCCGCTTGTCGAGGCGCGCACATGTCATTCGGCCTCGCCCGTTTCTCTTCTGCGACTGGGTCATGGTGGACGTGGCGACCTCCGGCCCAGGCGTCTCATCGCCAGCGAGGTCACTCTGACTCCTCGAGTGGTTCATTTCATCACCAGACATATCAGTTCCTAACATAAGTGAAAGATAGAACAGTTTAAGTAAATTTGAAACTAATAATTCTATAACAAAACCCATATACTTATAATTAACCAAGAATGGCAGAAACGGTGGGGAGGCGACGGAGGTGATCGCGCCAAAAGGTAGAAGGGCGATGGAGGTGATCGTGACAGACGGTGGGGAGGAGATGGAGGTGATCATGCCAGACTGTGGGGAGGCGATGGAGGTGATCGTGCCGGACGGTACGAGGGCGCAAAGAGCTAGGGAAAGTGAACAGTCGCGAAGTATGGAAATGAGCGGGACAAAGCCCGCCTTGAACTATGTACCATGGAGAGAGATTATCACAGTCGGTCCTAACTTCATAACCGTCTGATAATATTATCACAGTCGGTCCTAAGTTCATAACCGTCTGTGATAATCTCTCTAGTGATAATTTTTTGAGAAATTATCACAGACGGTTTTGACTTCAGAACCGACTGTGACTGCACGAATGCACATTAAGAACTCAAAGCGTCGGACACTGTTGGGAATATCACAGTCGGTCCTAACTTCATAACCGTCAGTGATAATCTCTAGAGAAATTATCACAGACAGTTTTGACTTCAGAACCGACTGTGACTGCACGAATGCACGTAACTTCAGAACCTTAACTCTGAACGTCTTCTACGCAATATGTAGAGTTTTACAACCAGAAACTCTATAGCTCTGCAACTCTGAATGCTCGAAAACTTGTTTTAAATGAACACTCAAATATTTCAAATGGAGTCCAAATGCTCCGAAAATTGGTTACAATGTGGAGCATGCTCAAATAAATTTAACATACAATGTGGAGCATGCTCAAATAAATGTTAGATACAAATGGGGACTTTGACCGACAATTTCCACATACACAGCCATGTTATCCTCAACTTTCCATTTGCCGCAGCCCTACAAAGACGAGAATTAGAGGAGATATATAAGCTATACCGATGGAAACAGAGAGATAAGGACGGTTGATTACCTTTAAAGTATAACCCTTCCTGGTGATCGATATGCACGTAACTGGTTTCGTCGGTGTCTTCAGTATCGACCTATACACCATCTCCAAATGGAGGCATCTCACCAAATTGATTGTACTCCTCCGCGTCTACGACATTTTCAACTCCAACAATCCTTCTCTTGCCATGATGGACGACGTGTCACTTCTTATTGGCCAGGTTAGTGACATAAATGACTTGAATGGCTTGCTTTGCAAGTATGAATGGCTCATCTTTATAAGCAACTCTATCGAGATCCACAAAAGTGAAACTGTAACTATCAACCTTCACACCCTGTGGGATTTGGACCCATCGGCATTGAAACAGGGGAATCTTGAATAGTACGTAATCGAGCTCCCAAATTTCTTCTATGAACCCGCAGTACGAGTTCAATCCACGTACTACCCTTGTTGGGCCTGTCTCGCTGAACTCCTTATTTTGCACAATGCTCTTTCAATCTTGAGCTTTCGTGTAAAATGTGTACCCATTGATGTTGTATCCCTGCCATGTCTGTACAGTAAACATGGGCCCTTTTGCCAACCATTTAAGGTTCTCACTTGTGGACTCTCCGGTGATTTGCACTTTCATCCATGCGTTGAATTGACTATTATGTTCTCCCGTGATCCAAACCTTGCATCGGCGAGGATTGTCTTGTCATAGCATCTCCTTGTGCTCGTTGATTTATGGAGACACCTTCGTCATGTGTTGCAAGACCCAAAAATGAGCTTTCGAGTACATATCAAAATCAGGAGTGATGGCTCTCCATCCAATAGTGCCAACACCATCAATCCTCCCCTCGTGACGAGACACAGGAACTCCTATTGCTTCTACCTCGGCCATGTAATCGACCAGAACTCAACAACCTCTTCCGCTGCATAACCTTCGACAATGCTACCCTCGTGCCGAGACCGATTCCTCACGTAGGCCTTAAGTACACCCATGTACCTCTCGAATGGATACATACAATGTAGGAACACGGGTCAACATATCTTGATTACTCTGACAAGGTGGACGGTGAGATGGACCATGATATCAAAAAACGACGGAGGAAAATACATCTCGAGCTGATAGAGAGTTCGAACCACCTCGCTCTGCAGAGAATCTAGTCCCTCGGGATCAATGACCTTGCAAGAAATTGCATTGAAGAAATGACACAACCTTGTGATCGTCTCTCTGACCTTATGCGGAAGAAAACTCCGGATGGCAACAGGAAGCATTTCTGTCATCAACACGTGACAATCATGAGACTTCATACCCAGCAATTTCAAATCGCCCATGGACACAAGCTTTTTCATATTTGCGGAGTAACTCGATGGAACTTTAACACCATACAAACACTTACGGAGTTCTGTCCTCTCAGCCTTGCACAAAGTGTAGCATGCAGGGGGGAGGTATATACGGCCTTTATCACCCTCTCTCGGTGCTAGCTCGGGCCTGATTTTCATTTCGATCATGTCACACCGCACATTGACACCATCCTTTGTCTTCCCCGGAATGTTTAGCAATAGGCCGACTAAACTGTCGCAAACATTCTTCTCTACATGCATGACATCAATGCAATGACGAACCTCTAAATGCTCCCAATACGGTAAGTCCCAAAATATCGATCTCTTCTTCCAAGTGTTCTTCATGCGGGGTTTCAATTTACCACCCTTTCCAAAGACAACGTCTATGTCCTTCACCCGTGAGTAAACTTCTTTCCCGCGCGTAGGCTTCGGGGCTGAACCATCTTCCTTGTAGCCGTCAAATTCCCTCTTCCTCTTATGATACGCATCATTCTTCGAAAGAAACCTATGGTGACGCATGTACACTATTTTCCTGCAATTCTTCAGTCACACGCTCTCAGTCTCATCTTCGCAGTGGGGACAGGCTTTGGCTCCTTTTGTACTACGGCCCGACAAATTTCCAAGGGCAGGGAAATCGTTGATGGTGCAGAATATCATAGCACGTAGGATGAAGGTCTCTCGTTTGTATGCGTCCCATACCTGCACCCCTTCATTCCACGTTGTTAGGAGATCCTCTATCAATGGTGCTAGGTACACATCAATATCGCTTCCAGGTTGTTTTGGTCCTGAGATAAGTAGAGACATCATGATGTACTTGCGTTTCATACACAACCAAGGAGGAAGGTTGTAGATACACAAAAGAACCGGCCAAGTGCTATGCCGATTGCTCATGTTACCAAAAGAATTAATTCCATCGGTACTCAACCCGAACCTTATGTTCCTCAATTCCGCTCCGAAGTTAACAAATTCCCTGTTGATGTTTCTCCACTGCAAAGAATCAGCGGGGTGTCTCAGCTTTCCATCCTTCTTCTGGTCTTCCGAGTGCCAACGCAATAATTTTGCCTCTTTACGGTTTGCAAACAAATGCTGCAAGCGGGGAATGACGGGCAAATACCAAAACACCTTAGCAGGAGGTCCTTGCTTTATCTCAGTGCAGTCGCCATCGTCGGTTCAGTCCTTACGCTTATAGCAGGATGTGCTGCACATCGGAGAAACATGCATATCCTTGTAGTCGTTACGGTAAAGGATGCAATCATTAGGGCATGCGTGTATCATTTCGGCTTCCATTCTCAAAGGACACAACAGCTTTTTCACTTGGTAGGTGTTTTTTGGCAACTCGTTTCCTTCTTAAAGCATGTCCGCCAAAAGATCAAACAGTGCCGTGAAACTCTTGTTGGTCCAGCTGTTACTTGCCTTCAATTTAATAGTTCAAGCACGGAGACCAACTTTGCGTACTTTGACTTGCAACCAGGGAACAATGGCTTTTCTGAGTCCTCAATCAAGAACTTGAATTTTCCAAACTCCCTTTCACTGTAATTTCCTTCCACATCACACAACATGTCATCTAAATTGTCATCCTCTGGCATATCCACATCGAAGTCATTGTTGGGATCCGACATGTCCTGTTCCTCAACCTGAGTGGCACTTGTTTCTGCAGTTGTCTCTTCTCCATGGTGGACCCAACACGTGTACCCCTTTTTGAAACCACGTCGGATCAAGTGGTCGACAATTTGAGATGAGTTGGTGAACATCTTAAGATTCTGGCAGTCTACGCAAGGACAGTACTTATATGGTAAACCCTTCTTTACCATGTCTTGCTTAGTAACTTTTTGGAAATCTAAAACACCTTTCATGTATTCCTCACTCACTCGGTTGTCATTATACATCCAGTGTCGATGGACCATCTGCAATTAATTAAATTCATACAGATGGTAATTAGTAATACTCTACGTACAGTCGACACGCAATAAATTATAAATCTAGCTAGCTAGTGTTTGATGTGGAGTTTGCGGTATAACTAGTTAACTACTATATGAACTGCAAGCAATTAGTTGGCGGCGTGGATAACACACATCATGAAGAAATTAAATAGCTATAGGTCGAAAATGAGTTACAACCAGGATTTACTACTGTAGCTTCCCCTCCCTCTCCCTCTAATTTGATCAATCAATGGAGATTGATATTGATGATGAAATCAAGTAATGTGTATGGCTTAGGAGCAAGTACCAACCTTGGATCTTCAAATTTGTTGCCCCCAAATGCTCCCCTTTCGAGATATTGCTCTTCCTTGCCCCAGATCTCTTCCAACTGGACAGTATGTCGAGCAAGGGTGTACAACTAGCTCAAAACATCCGCCAAAAGACCTTTTATACCAGGTTCAATACAGACGGTTCTATATATATAATTACCATCGGTAATATCGATGCATTTTTGTAGAATAGAATATCACAGGAACAATCACTGACGGTTTTGACATCTGAACCGTCGGTGATAATTAGAATATCAAAGACGGTTCTGAGCTCAAAACCGTCCGCTTTACTATCATAGTCAGTGTTTACTTCATAACCGTCTGTGATAATTATAAAATCAACAGTCTGCTCTACTATCACAGACAATTATGAACCTGTCCCTTAAGCTGAACCTCTCTTTTCTTTTCACTATTTTCTTTCTTTTCTCTCAAGTTGGTTTGGTGGCTCTCACTCCCCGATTTGTGGTTCTCACTCATCTCTCTCTCTTTTCTCTCACGTTCAGCTCTATCTAAATCATCTTTGCGAATTTCATCCGGAGACATTGGAACCAACGAAACCTTCTTGTTGTTGTGCACAAAATAGTACTTGTTGGAACTCCCATGATGTGTAGTATCCTTGTCGTATTGCCATGGTCGTCCAAGCAGTAATGCACAAGCTTGCATCGGTACCACATCACAGTCCACAAAATCAGAATAGGAACCTACAGAGAAGTGGACATATACCATCGCGGTCACCTTCAACTTGCCACATGAATGGAACCGTTGAATGTAGTATGGCTGTGGGTGTGTTCATGTGGATAAGCCAAGCTTCGCGACCTTCTCTGAACTGGCAATGTTGTTGCAGCTTCCACCATCAATGATGACCTTGCACGAGCGCTTCATGATCACAAACTTTGATTGAAATAAATTGTGGCACTGCCCGCATTCTGCCTTTTCCATCTATGAACTAAGAACACGATGAATAATAAGCCTGGTATGACCAGCATCAAAGGTGATATCCTCTGCATTAGAGCCCAACATGTCTTGTTGCTCCTCATGGTCGGATTCTTCTTTGACCTCACTGGTCGATGTATATTCTCCATCATCACAAACGATGAGGGCGTGCTGATTTGAGCAATCACGCATGTAATGCTCCTTCCCTTTGCATTTGAAGCACCCTATCTCCCTTATTCGTCCTGTAGAAGAGACCAATGATGAAGTTTTGGTGGGGAAAGCAGTGGTCGTCCTGGAATCAGCAACCTTAGATGTTGAAGCAATAGGGCAGATCATGGATTGCACTCGACTAGTGGAGACAGCAGCTCCGCCAGCGGGTGTCGCATTCTTTTGCTGTGAAGTAGTGCTCTTCCAAGGTGTGGTCGCACTAGGGTAGCTTCGACCAGTTTTATTGTAGCTTGGTCGTTTCCCTTGCACTTGCCTCTCAGTTTTACATGCATAATGAAATAGCTGATCCAAAGAGGTGTACGTCTGAAAATCAAGGATGTCTTGTATCTCATGATTCAATTCACTCAAGAATCTGGCCATCTTTGCATTTTCCTCCTCCCGCACATTAGCACGAAGCATGCCTACTTGCAACTCTTGATAGTAGTCTTCCACAGATTTGCTACCTTGATTCAATCTCTGAAATCTATTAAGCAAATCTCACTCAAAATAAGCAGGTGCAAATCTGGACCTCATCAAGTGCTTTAGATCATCCCAAGTGTGAGGAGCTCTATCTCTTTGGCGGATTTGACTCCACCAAATAGAAGCATAATCAACAAACTCACTTGTGGCAACACGTACTCGTCGATCTTCTGGATAAAGATGATAACTGAACTTTTTCTCGACGAGCAACTCCCAATCAAGATGTGCTTCTAGATTAAACTTTCCATCAAAACTGGGCACTGTAATCTTGATCTTTCCCAAAGAATTATCTCTTCTATCTTCATTGCGGTGACGTGCATATGCTCCCATGCCTTGACAGTTTTGTGCAAGTCATTGTTGATCAAGATCCAAAATGACTTCCTCATTATTGGCCACATAATTATCATATCTCGCTTCATTGGCGCTTCCTGGAACGCAATGTTCAAGTTCTCCCTTGGTTGAAGTGGAATGGCGGTCGCAGCATGATTATTGTCTTCAATTGGACCTCGAGGGAATCGAGGTGGTGGATGTTGTCGTGGCGGCGTCCATTCAACTTGCTCAAGTCGGACGTCCATTCTGTCAAGTCGATTCTCCAAGCTGGTCAAACGAGGTACTATCTGTTCGTTCAGCATCCACTAGAAGTGACCCAACATGGCTTGAGAACGCAGAGACGACGGGAACACTGGTGGTCGATCCACTCTCTCCTGAACATGTATCACTATCATGCGCCGAACCTCAAGAACTTTTTGATCCTGCCATGGTTAGTGACAACAAAAAACACAAAAATCTCCTACCAAACTACTAAATATATGTGGAACGCTCAACCTCACCAACCTTACCAACCAAAGCTCTTACCCCTCTTAATGTTTGCAATTAGCCTATCAAGTCAATATAACCAGAAAATGAGATAAGTATAGTGATTCCAATGTGAGGTACGCGCGGACCAATAGTGAAATATGTAGGGTTGTAGGTAGGGAAAAATTATGTGTATCAAAGGAAAACAATCAGTTATCTCAGAAATTGCGAAATTGAATAATAGTTGAATAATAGTTCACACGAGTACTAGTCCTAAGTGCTGATCAATCAATGAAAGGCTTGGTGTCTAGCAACAGGCCAAAGTACTTCAAAAGATTTTCTTCTTTTTTTTTCTCAATTTGACTGAATACTCTCTCTTTTTTTTATACTTTCTTGCCTCGTTTTGGTATTTTTGTCGTAGGATTCACGGCAAGATGCAATCTACTAACTTACAGCAAGGGCTCAATCTTACTTTGGATTTTTCAGCCAACAAGATTAAGATCAGCACTAGACACGACTCAACGGAATGAAAACTCAATGAAGCAAACTGAAAATAACAGATT
The DNA here is from genome assembly GCA_019359835.1 of Pharus latifolius. Taxonomy (NCBI): domain Eukaryota; kingdom Viridiplantae; phylum Streptophyta; class Magnoliopsida; order Poales; family Poaceae; genus Pharus; species Pharus latifolius. Next base: position 34,864,665 of record CM033329.1, read on the forward strand.
GAAAGCAACAACAGGCTAGGAAACTCTTTGTTTTTGTCTAGTAAATTTCTGGACTCTAGGTAAAAAAATCAAACAACTAAACTAGAGATAACTGAATTCCTACTGGCAACGTGTGCTCTGATACCAATTGATATGCACACGCCTCACCTTAAGATGCGTGCATGTAGTTTGGTCCCGATCTTCCGTCGTAGGAGAAATCTGTGGATAAATGCGAGTTATGACCTTGATGAAGGGGCGGCTAACCACGATCCAAGAACGCGACCAACAAGCTCACAATCGCTAAACCACTCCTCAATTGGTTATCAACCGAGCAAAGCTAGGTTGACCTGTTCACGAAGAACAACTCAAGCAAATCAATAAAGAAAAGCAAGAGCAACAATGGAAGGATATCAACACTCAATAATCTGAATTATGAGTAGAACATTGAGACTCCGAATTGTACAAGTCGGCAAAGACACGAGAATACAATCTGTATATTAACGAAGTCTGCCTAAAACTATGACCATGTCTTCTTTTTTATAGAGGATTGTGTCTACAAAAGATAGAAGGCTTAAAAACAAAATTCTAATCTTAATCTAATTTGAAACTGAATAGAATCCTAACAAACTATAAAAATAAATCCAAAACTAATTTTCACGGATTCGGACGGGACTCTTTCCTCTCGTGCACTTGCCATTATTTTGGGTCTCCTGGTTGCATATGACGTCGAATATCGATGATTCTTGATGCGTTGGAAAGCTCTTTTGAATATCTTTGCAACAATTACTCACATGGCTGATTTGAACATCTATGCCGAAATTGGCACTTGGTCGAAGTCATTAACCTAGCATGGTTGGTTGACAGACTGTATGGTCCTTAGGCTGCGATCATGTCCTTCCGGCCAACGGCTGCGACTGTGTGCATCCGACTATAGACTGAGACCTTGGGCGGTGCTACAACCTTGAGCCTTTCTGATCGAGCGTAGAGTTCTTCGGATCGATGAGGTCGAAGTGATCGTTGGTCGAAGTTGCCAGAAAAGTGCTCATTCTTCCTTGGCTAAGAATTGGATCAACAACTTTGTCACATATAACAACAAGCAAAGAACAATCATTATGTAATATCATTTGTTCTGTAATTAAATAATTAATTTTCCCAAGAAACAAATTCACCTGTTGTTCAAGGCGACGCGCATGCGCTCATGTTAAAGCATATGATTGTGTGGTCGTGATGTCCTCATCAGGAGAGCTTTGTACTGTTGGCCATATTTTGAACTTGACGAAATACTAGATTAACATTGCATAAAGTTTGTGGTTGGACCCTCTAATCGTATGCCTTTGATAAAAAAAAAACCCTCTAATCGTAAGAACATCGAAGAGCCTATTGGTAGATTGTTGATTGAATAAGAGACCGATCACGGCATTCTACCATTAAGTAGACTGATAAATGCTAAATTGGTAGCATTTTTACTCTAAGTTTAGTATTGAAAATGTGTAAAATCATGCTAAAAACTCCATTGATGTGACATTTTATGCATAATTTTATAATATTTTTACAAATTGCTTTCACGGCTGTGTTTGCCATGTTTTAGGGACCAAACCTACCAAATTTGAGAAGATTTTTTGACTTCGTTTGGGCCCAATTCGACCAAAAAACCAAAACTGGATAGCAAAAGGGGCCTGATTGAATATTGTTTGGACAAAAAGACTTGGTCGAACACAACTACGCAAGAAAGAATCTCAATGGAACACGGCTGGACAAAAAGAGCCCTGATCGAACACGAGAAAGTGGTCAAAAAAGTCCCGATTGAATACAAACAACTAGTCGAAAAAAGAGTCCTGCTCAATTTTGGACACGACATGTGTTTGGCTAGGAACACGCCACGTGTCCATGGTCATGTTCATTTCCGTTTCAGAGGCTTTTACTGGTCAAAATTGGTCAGTTTTTATCGGGTTTGATCAAGACTGGTCAGATTTGGTCAGTTTTGACCGGTTTTATCAGAACTAGTCAGATTTGGCCGGTTTTAATCGAGTTTGATCAGAACTAGTTGAATCAGGTCAGTTTTGACTCGGATTTGTCTGTTTTCTCACCGTTTGAAGCCAGACTTCGTCGCTTGCACATCAAGGAGATATTTTTGGGAACATTGATCCATTTATTATAAATAGAGAAGTTTTTGGCTCAATTAAACATGCTTTCTTCGATGCTTTCTAGGCCTTAGATGCCCTTAGGGCTTAGTTTTTAGTTTAGTTTTCTTACAAGAGCCCCCTTCTCTATTTTTCGTGCTTTTGTATGCGGCAAGAACAGCAAACTCAATTTTCAAGTAATCAAGTAAGTTTTCAGTTATTTCTTATTATTAAATATGCATTATTATGGTTTTTCGTAAGTACATCCCTTCTAGGGTTAGGGATGACCTAATGCAGAAAGCGTGATTCTTCCTTTGTCTTGATCTCAAGTTTTAGAGTTATTTCTTGATGCTTTCTTCCTCCAAACCCTAAATTCTCGTTTCAGCAACAGACGTAACAGTTGAGCCTTAGCAAGAATTTAGGGGAGTTCTTGATTCCTTAGCACTTTGAAGCGGGGTCTGGAACAGGAGAGAGGCTCTCACCAAACGTAACAGTGGAAGCAATCCTCTGACCGTTGTACCAGCAATCGTACTGGCAACTTAATCTGCCTTGGAAAATGATTGAAATTAACTTGCAATCCTCGAACCTTGGATAGAATTACGCTGGATGGTTATGGAACTCCCGAAACCCTAGGTTTTCATTCCTGCTTTACGAACCCTAGATTTCATACTTGCTCTTTACTGCTTTAAACCCTAGATTGATAGCTTTAGTAGTAGATTTAGTTGTAGAAAAAACCCCCAATTCGTTTAGACTTAATCAATGACCCATTAAGCTAGAAAGACGAATACGCTTAGTCCTCATGGAATTCGACCCTTAAGTGCTCAACGTTCAACTACCCACTTGCGGTTATTACACAATCACACAGTTTTAGGTGTGATCATTCACATCATCAATATGTCGATGTTCTTGTTCTTTCTCGTTCAAACCTTCAGTTCGTAATGAACCTATCTTTAGTTTAGGCAGAAGCATGGCTTCAGCACCATAAACTAGAAAAAATGGTGATTCACCAGTTCCACGACTGGTTGTTGTACAAATGGCCCAAAGTACAGAATTAAGTACATGAACCCAAACCCCCAAGTGATTTTGGAGATGGTTGAAAACGTTCTTCTTAATACCTTGTATGATTTGGCTGTTTGCTCATTTAACAGTACCATTGCTCTGTGGATGGGCCACAATGCTCGCAAATTGCGTACCATTGTCCATTATGAGGCAGTTAGGAACACTGAAACATGTGAAAATGTTCTTGGCAAGACACTTCTTTGCAGTTTGACCAGTTATTGAGGAAACTAGTTTGGCTTCTATCTACTTAGTAAATGTGTCAATAGAAACGAACAAATACCGTAGATTTCTAACTGCTCGAGGCAAAGGACCCAAAATATCAATACACCAAGTAGAAAAGGTCCATGATAATGGGATTGGATGCAGTGAGCTTGTCGGTCGATGTGTTTGATAACAAATAAACAGACACTATTCACAATGCATAACTAATTGTTTGGCATCAAGGAGAGTCATTGTCCAGCAATAGTCTTGTCAAAAAACCTTTTGGACCAACGTTCTATAGGAAGCTTGGGCCACACATTCTCCATGGATTTCATCAAGGAGATGTGTACCTTCTGTTGCATCTAGGCCATTATGCCTGATTTTGATGATTAATGAAAACTAGCGTTTTAGACTAATTGTGTTTTTGAGATATTTGATACAAAGCTTCATTGGGAAAACGTGCAAGATGATCAAGATGAACCGAACATGAAAATGAGATAAAGCACTAGTCACAAGGTACAAAGACGAGACGCAAATCGCCAGATTAAAGATGCAAAGGACCTGACGTAACAACTGTTTTATTTTTACCGATCTCGGTCTTTTGAAGGTTGATCGGTTTAGAAATCTTTTTTAGTTTTAACCGTACTATAAAGAGGAGTTGCAAGTCCTCTCTACATTTCTAGTATAAACCAAGAAACTCTTAGGTCACTGCATTCATTCTTTTCGGTTGGATATGTTTTGAAAAGATTTGGTTTTTCATATGAGTTTTTGATAGCAGAAGTGTTTTTACATTTTCTAGAAAGATCTATGCAGATCTTGTTTTTTCTTCTGTTGACTAAAAGATAGCCCATTAAATTATCTTTCAAATGAGCTATCAAATGCTTAAATCAGTGGATCGAAAGTTATGACTGTTTTTATCCATGTTTACTGTCAGTATTCTATGCTGACTGTCAGTATAAATGTCAGTCTGTTTAAACTGACAATTGTCCAAAGAGCATGTTTTCTTGAGCTAAAATCTTTTTTACTATTCTGACTATCAGCATGAAGTTCAACCTCTAGCTGTTGTTTTTGAGAATCTGTTTTAACTGGTCATTTTTGTGGTCGATGCTGACTCTCAGCATGTGATGCTGATTGTCAGTATGAGGTGTCAGTTTCCATTTACGACCACAAATGGCTAGCAAAGTTTTATCCATAATTTTTGTCAGTCGTTGAGATAGATCCTGACTGTCATAACACAAAATCTTGATCTTTTGATCAAGTTGTGAGTTTCTGTGATCCACCGAGTTTTCTGTTCGCATCATTTCTGCATATCTAGAGTTTCTCGGTGATTGTTGGAGGTCTATGAGAGACCTTGCAACCTATTACTCTTGGTGAACGCCCTCACCTAGACGGTTTGCTGGTGTGGCCGTTCACCTCTCTTGTTCGGAGATTATCAGAGAGGCTCGGCATGATTGTAAAAGGCATCAGTGCTCGCCTTTTCGGAGTGGACATGGAGCAACCACTAGTAAGAAATATCCTTCGTCGATATTGAAGCAAGACTCATTCATTTGAGTGCTTCAACGAGTAGGGGAGACTGGGCTAGTCTCCGAGACCTCGGGAAAAATCCTTGTGTTTGTTCTCTTTCTCTTTCTCTTTTAATTGTGCAATATATATTCATTTGTTCTTTCTTAGCAAAAGTTGTTTTAATTTGACGTTTTTAAAGCCTCCCATTCAACCCCCCTCTAGTCGGCATCTTCGATCCTACATGTGGTATCAGAGTGAGGTCTCTCAATTAAATAGGTTGTACCACCTAGAGAGAGGATGACGTCAAATGAGGGTTTTCATCTTGGTCATACCGGCCGTGCGCCTATCTTTGATGGGACTAACTATCCCTCTTGGAAAGTGCGAATGTAGGTATTTCTAGAGGCCATGGGCCTTGATGTTTAGGATATTATTAAGCTTGGGTTTACTCCTCCGGATGATCCGGCAAGTCACCTCGATGACGATAGGAGAAAACTCCACTTAAACGCCCGTGCAAAAAATGCTCTCTTTGCTGGCTTATCTTTGAATGAGTTCAACTGCGTGAGCAATCTCACCACCACTCACAAGGTTTGGACCACCCTCGAGGAAATATACGAGGGCACTAACAAAGTAAAAGAGGCAAAGTCGCTCATGATAAGGCAACGATACGAGACATTCACCATGTCGTCAACCGAGTCCATGGATTCCATGTTTACTCAGCTAAACAACATTGTGAATGAACTCAAGGGGCTGGGAGTCGTTTTTACTGACATCGACATTGCGAGAAAAATGCTCAGGGCTCTTCCAGAAAGCTTCGACACATTAGTAACAGTTGTCACCAACTCCGACCTATCAACCACTTCGCCTACTGATCTCTATGGGAACCTCATCACCCATGACATGCATCAAAAGGAGAAGAAAGAAGCGGCTGAACCTTCGGAGACAAAGAAGAAGGCATTGGCTTTTAAAGCCGGCTCCAAAACTGACTCAAGCGATGGCTCCTCCAACGAGGATCTAGCACTCATGGTAAAGAACACTCAAAAACTTCTTCGCAGGTTGCACAATAAAGGAGTCAACATCGACACACGACCAAAGGGGCCAAAGCAATCAAACTTCGAGGACATCATATGCTATGGATGTCACGAAAAAGGACATATAGCCTCAAGATGTCCAAACAAGAACAAGACTTGGGACAAGAAGAAGAAATTCTTCAATAAGAACAATGGTGCAACCAAAGAGGCCTGCTTCGGAGAATGGATGTCCAGAGGAGAGAGCTCTAATTCTGACTCCGACGATGAAGGAGGTTGCTCCAAGAAGCTAGCCGGACTAGCCCGCGGCAACATTTCGATTAGTCCATCCCTTTGTCTTATGGCTAAAGGTGATGAAAAGGTATATTCTAATGACCCTTCATATGATGAACTAGTTGAAATGATTATTGAATTAAATGAAGTTTTTGGAATTACTAAAAGAAGTATAGAGCGCTTAAAGAAGAGCATTCTTCCTTACGGACTCAATACTCATAATTAAAAGAGTCATATGGAAGTCTTTCATTAAAGATATTATTAATGCTCCATCTGAGGTAGATGTAGCCATCTAATGTGATCTAAATGATAATTCTTCTCAAAGTTTTCTTGATACACCATGTGCTTCAAATGAAACAATCTTAAATGAAAATAATGAACTTAAGACACAAATTGGGAAACTTGGAAAAGGATTACAAAATTGCTACAAAGGAAAAGTATCTCTTGATTTTATTCTTAGCAAACAAAAATGCTCATTTAGAAAAGAAGGACTCGGATATTTTCCGAAGAAAGGAAAGAAGTTAAATACAAAAACTGTCCTTGTAAAAGCATGCAACACATTTTGTTTTAAATGCCATGAAACTGGTCATTCTCATGATGCTTGTCCTTTAATGACTTCAAACTATTTTGATACTTGCAACATGGTTCAAAAGTAAAAGAAAGGATATGCTATAGAAAAATTTGTTGGTGCACCTATGTTAAATAAAAAGAAGAAATATATCAATTTGGGTGCCCAAATCTTTGGTTGCTAACATCGAACGACCCAAAGGAGTTTGGGTATCTAAAAGGACTTGATTCTTTTGTTTTTGCGGGTGAACTACAAGACCAGTAGGAAACATTGGGTGCTAGACAGCGGATGCTTCGAACATATGACTGGTAACAAAAAGTTGTTCACCTCATTAGAAGACAACTCGAGCGAAAACCAAAAGATCACATTTGGCAACAATCGTCAAGGAAATGTGGTAGGCTTGGGTAAAATTGCAATATCAAATGATCTTTCAATTTCGAATGTTTTACTTGTTGAATCTCTGAATTTTAATTTGCTTTCCGTTGCACAAATTTGTGATCTTGGATTTCGTTGCATTTTTTATCCTAAAGAAGTTTTAGTTGAAAGTTTAGATGATAATTCTTTGATCTTCAAAGGCTTTCATTTTGGAAATCTGTATTTTGTTGATTTTCACTCTAAAGATGCATCTCTTTCAACATGTCTTGTCTCTCAAACCTCAAAAGGTTGGCTATGTCATAGAAGGCTTGCACATGTTGGAATGTATCAACTAAAAAAGCTTTTAAAACGTGATTTGGTTGTTGGCTTAAAAGGTGTGAATTTTGAAAAGGATAAACCATGTACTACTTGTCAAGCTGGCAAGCAATTAGCTACTTCACATCCGATTAAGCGTGTTCTTTCAACTTGCAAACATTTGGAACTGCTGCATATGGATTTATTTGGACCTTCCGAGTTCCAAAGTATCGGGGGTAACAACTATGGTTTTGTTATTGTTGATGATTTCATTTGATACATTTGGGTTTTCTTTATTTCTCAAAAATCAAAAACCCCTGATGTTTTCAAAAGTTTTGCAAAACGTGTTTCCATTGAATTCGAACTTTCCATCAAGAAAATCCATATTGATCATGGTGGAGAATTCATTAATTCAACTTTAGTTGATTTTTGTGACTCGCTAGGCATTAAACACGAATTTTCTACCTCTTACACTCCACAGTAAAATGGAGTTGTGGAAAGGAAAAATCGAACACTAATAGAAATGGCAAGAACAATGCTAAGTGAGTATGACACTACTACTCACTTTTGGGCTGAAGCCGTGCATACTGCTTGCTATTCTATTAATCGGCTTTATTGGCATCCTCTTAAAAATTTAACCCCTTATGAACTTCTTATTGGGTGCAAGCCAAAAGTTTTTTATTGTTGAGTTTTTGGTTGCAAATGCTACATCCTTAAGAAAAGAAACTTTGGTGGTAAATTTCAGAGAAGAGTAGATGAAGGCTTTCTAGTCGGATACTCCACCACTAGCAAAGCCTATCGAGTTTTCAAAAAACTATTAGCTGTATTGAAGAATCATGTGGCATAGATTTTGGTGAAACTAATGGCTCACAAAAGGAGCAAGTCTCTTGTGAAGTTTTAGGTGAAGATCTTCAAGAAGCTGTGAAGAACATTACCATTGGAGACATCAAACCAAGAGAAGATGATCAAGAAGATGATGAAAATATAGAGGACGATGATCAACATGTGTCATCACCTCATATTGATCCACCAGAGCAAGATCAAGAAGAAGCAGCACAAGAAGAAGCACCAAGGCAACATCAAACCATCACCAAGGATCACCCTCTAGATCAAATACTGGGTGATGTTAGTAAGGGTATTTAAACTCGCTCTCGTATTGCTTCTTTTTGTGAACATCATTCTTTTGTATCATCTCTAGAACCTAAACATGTAGATGAAGCTCAAAATGATCCTGATTGGGTAAATGCTATGCATGATGAACTTAATAATTTTTCTAGGAATAAAGTTTGGACTTTAGTAGAGAGACCGAAGGATCATAATGTAATTAGAACAAAATGGGTTTTTAGAAATAAGAAAGATGAAAATGGTGTAGTAATTACAAACAAAGCTCATCTGGTTGCATAAGGTTTTACACAAGTTGAAAGTTTAGACTTTGGTGAAACCTTTGCACCGGTAGCAAGACTTGAAGCTATTCGTATACTTGTTGCTTATGCATCAAACTTTAATATCAAGTTATTTCAAATGGATGTAAAAAGTGCCTTTTTAAATGGTGAGATATCTGAATTAGTTTTTGTCGAACAACCACCCAGTTTCAAATATTCTAAATTTCCAAACCATGTGTTTAAACTGTCTAAAGCTCTTTATGGTCTCAAACAAGCTCCTCGAGCTTGGTATGAACCACTTAGAGAACTTCGCTTATCAAAAGGTTTTAAAATTGGGAAGGTTGATACAACTCTCTTTACAAAAATGATTGAAAAAGATTTATTCATTTGTCAAATATATGTTGATGATATTATCTTTGGATCCACTAACGAACATTTTTGTCATGAGTTTGGAGAAATGATCGGCGAGCTAAGCTTCTTCTTTGGACTTCAAATCAAGCAACTCAAGAACGAAACGTTCGTGAGTCAAACGAAGTACGTGAAGGACTTGCTCAAGCGCTTTGGGATGGAAGATGCTAAAGCAATAAAACTCCCATGGCCACAAATGGACATCTGGATATGGACAACAATGGAAAATTGGTCGATTCTAAACTCTATAGGTCTATGATTGGTAGCTTGCTATATCTTACTGCATCTAGGCCTAATATCATGTTTAGTGTTTGCTTATGTGCTAGATTTCAATTAGACCCTAAGGAATGTCATTTGATTGCTATTAAAAGAATCATTAGGTATTTAAAATGCTACCCAAATTTAAGCATTTGGTATCAGAAATATGCAAACTTTGAATTAATTGGTTATCCGGACTCAGATTATGCGGGTTGCAAGATTGATAGAAAGAGCACATCTGGTAGTTGTCATCTTTTGAGGAGATCATTAATGTCGTGGTCATCTAAGAAACAAAATTTTGTAGCTCTCTCCACCGCTGAAGCGGAATGTGTCTGCAGGAAGTTGTTGAGCTCAAATTTTGTGGATGAAGCAGACATTTTTGGATTATGGAATTATATTTGGAAAAGTTCCACTCTTGTGTGATAATGAAAGTGCCATTAAAATTGCTAATAATCCTGTTCAACATTCTAGAACTAAGCATATTGAAATACGGCACCATTTTATAAGAGATCATGTGGCAAAAGGGATATAGATGTGAGTTACATCACAACTGAATTGCAACTAGCAGATATTTTCACCAAACCCCTAGATGAAACTAGATTTTGTTTTCTCAGAGGTGAATTGAACATTATTGATATTTCAAATGCTAGTTGATGTGTTATTTGTATTAAAATATATTTTATTCTCTCTCTGGTCGAAGTTTGCTTCTGGTCGAATTGATTGCCCATGCTGACAGTCAGCATCACAAACTAACTGTCAGTTCTCTTGCTCAGGAGCCTGGTCGTAGCCTCTGGTCAAAGTTGTTGACTGTGCTGACAGTCAGTCTCATACACTGACTATCAGTTATATGTTTCAACTTTGGTCGTAGCCTCTGGTCAAATTTTGTGACCCACACTGACTATCAGTTTGACACACTGACTGTCAGTTTCAAATCCCAGGTTTCTGTGATGATTGTTAGTGGTCCACATTGATTGTCGGTTTCAAAACCCGGGCTTTTGAACTGACTGTCAGTATATCACACTGACTGTCAGTGGGTGACTACAAAACCCTAAAACCCTAGTTTATTTTTTCCGTCCCTTCGTCTCCTCCTCTAAGCCGCCGCTGCCATTTTTTGCCGGTGCTTCCTCATCACCGCGCCACAGCTGCACCTCGTCACCGATGCCGCCTCATCGCGCCACCACCTCATTGCACCGCAGCCTCGACGCACCGCCGCGTGTTGCCTCACCACCGAGCCACACCTCGCCGCATCGTGCTACGCAGTGAGCTGGCGTGTCGTGTCTCGCCGCAGTTTAGCCGCACCTCGGCGTCCCCTAGCCGCTCCTCACCGATTCTCACCGAGCCGTGTCGTGCCTCTCCTCACCGGCCGGTTCTGTTCGTCTCCGTCGTTGCCTCATCGTTGAGCGGATTCCTCTGTTCATCTCTTTGTTCAGGTCCTTTCTCTCCTCTCTATTTCGTTTCGCCATGTTCGATTAGCCCTTGTCGTCTTGACATGTTGCCTGTCGGAAGAACGCTACAAACAGCAGTCGTTCAACGGGTCAGACGTCTGAGACCCGCTCTCCGCCTCTGCCCAAGCGCGTCCTCGTGAATTAATCCTGGTGGTACACGAGTCATCTCCGCACCCTCCGCTCCACAAACCCATACCTTTTCCCTCGTCCCAATGGTTGTGATGCCTGCCAGGTTCTCACCTTCTTCACGAACCTACAGCTTGACCTGTTCACCAGCGTCTACAGTCACGTCCCCATCTTTGCTCATCGTTCCCTCTCCTAGTCCACGATTGCCTCTCGCACAGGCATCATTTCCCTGGCAGACTCCTTTGCCTCTGTTGGGATAAGAGATCTCATCTCCAACTCATCTCTTCACTAGGCTGATGAGCCCATCCGCCAGTTCTATGCCACTGTCTTCATCTCTCCCCAACATGACTCACTGACCTTCATGACAGGTCTCTAGGTTCATACTGTCACGAAGGAGCAGTTTGAGGCTGCTCTTGGACTGGTTCGTCCTGCCTCTGGATGCCAGCTCCACACTCTTCCAGACCTTGAGCATTGGGAGGTGGCCATGCTCTACTCCGGCCCCTTCCAGCTCCGTCACATCACTGGCCTGCGTCGCGATGTTGATCTGGCCCTGCGGATTCTCTGTCTCACTTTGGTCCCTATGACCAGAGACAGGGCCAGAGTCACTTACCTTGCCCTTCATGTCTTGATTTCTATCTTTCAGGAGGAGCCTTTCGATGTTGCTGATCTCATCATCAGTGGGATTCAGCACGTTCTTCTTGCCCCACGTCGCCAGTTGGTGTATGCTCCATACATCATGGCGATGCTTCTTCATATCAGGGCCGTCGATACTGAGCTTCCTCAGTCCCATCATCCTCTTCTGTTCTACCCTCCGGGACAGGCCTATCGCAGTCTTGGCGCCTGTCCTGCAGCTGCACCTGGGCCTGCCTCTCCCGCATCTGATGATGATGCAGTGGGGGAGTCAGGGGAGGTGGCTCCACTTCAGGAGCCTGATCAGGCACCAACTACAGACACTGGCACCGGATCCTCCTCCGTTTGCCAGCTCGATCAGGTGATCCAGCAGATACTGCGCACTCAGGAGGAGCATCATCAGATTCTACTTCGCTTGCTTGCCCAACAGGAGGAGATTCTGAGTCGCTTGCCTGCTTCAGTCACTCTAGTCCCTTACAAGAGGGCTCGCCTAGCTTCATCCTCACCAGGATCAGCTTCCGGTCCTGTTGCTCCGGCCCCTGCTGCACCGGCCTCCGTAGGCTCACCTTCCACTCCTCCTTTGTCACCAGGTGTCGACCCGACTGGGTCTCCAGCAGGCTCCAAAGATACAGCTGTTTTCGGTCTCTCCAGTGAGGAGGATTAGGCTGTAGTTTCTGCTCCTGCCTTTTTGTGCTTGATGCCAAAGGGGGAGAATTTTGTATGACATTGATGTTTTCTTATGTATGGATGGATATTTTTGTATGATATGGATATAGTTATGGATGGATGTTTTTTTTATATATGTTGTTATTATGGATATGATGTGTTAAATGCTTTATTATTTATATATGATGGTGATTGGGTCTTTATTGTCTTATGCTTATTGATGTATGATTTATCATGAGATCCCATGCATACATTTAGGGGGAGTTATAAATTTTTTTATTTTTCGAGCACTTTTCTTTATTGTCTTATGCTTATCGATCGTCCGGATGGGCCTCTTCATTTGGCTCTACGAGACGGCAACCGGATGGGAGCCCACTCTACGCGCCTTCCGGTACTTCTACGAACCGGCGGCGAGGAGCTCCCACCTGGTGAAGGGGGCACCCAAGTCCCCCTTCGGCTCGGTGATGGTGCAGATGCTGCCGTCCCGGGTGGCCGATTACCCGGTGGCGGCCTCCCGGGACCACTGGGGCGACTGGATCCGGAGGTGGTTCTACCTCCGGGTCCGGGACGAGGAAGTGGTGTATGCCCCGGGGCCCCCCTCTTACAGCAGGTCATCCGCGCCGAAGCCTCCGGTGTAGACGGACGAGGAGCTCGAGCTCCTCGGCAAGGTGATCATCTCTCGGAAGACCCGCTCTATGCGGGACGCCGCCGAGGAGATGATGCTCCTAAGGATCTCCCCCTTGTCACGCGGGAGAAGGGGGATCGGCATGGTCCCGGAGCAGCGGCCCCCGGTCAAGCCGGTGACACGACGTAAGTCCATTATCTGCGTCATTGCATTTACAAATTTTTGGAAATTTGACTAACTCCTTACCTTTTGTAGTCCTCCCGTACCCGGAACTTGGTACTTCGCCGACGAGCACTTCGCCGACGAGCACGAGCGCGTCGTGCGCCTCGTGGGGGAGGGCCCTCCCCAGAACTTGGTAGCTGAGGCCTACGAGCTGAAGCTGCCGGAGAGGAAGCCCCTCCCCACCCCCGGGTCACACAAACGGGGGAAGGACGCGGCCGGGGACTTTGAGCCTAAGAAGGCTAGAGTCCAGAAAGCCCCGGGCCCCTCGACGACGCCGGTGGCGACTCCGGCGAAGCCCCGGGACGATACCCCCGGGACCGGGCGCGAACGGGCGCCGGCCCGGAAGGAAGTGACACCCCCTCCCCCAAAGAGCCCCATTGCGGCCCGGGGGAAGGTGCCTGCCGTGGGCGGGGCGGCGTCCGATTCGGCGGACTACGCCCCGTCGCCGCCTTCAGTAGCGGCCCTCCCGGCGCCTCCGGCACTCTTGGAGCCGGAGAAACCGGAGGTGAGGTTCGCGGAGGCCTCTCCTCCGCGGGTGGAGTGGCCCGTGGACGAGGGGGGGAGCCCCTCGGTCTATGAGGTCCCGCCGGAAGTGGGGGCCCCGGGGGCCCTCCCGCTCGGGAAGGGGAAAGGGCTGATGATCCCTCCCCGGCGAGGGACCCCCTCCGAAGCGTCCTCGGCCAATTCCTCGGGGGGCACTTCGGCGATGGAGACAACGATGACCACCACCCCGACCGAGGTAATGCCGGGCGCCCAGGTCTGGGAGCCCGTTACCGGCCGCGGCGGGACCAGCGCCGGGCGGGAGACGCCCCTGCTTTCCGCAGGGGAGGTCGAGCGTTACGCGGAAGGCCTGCAGACGCCAAAGGTCCAGGCCTTCGTCGCGGGGGGGACTGTAACATCCTGAGTTTTGGGGTGAAAAGTTTCTTTCTTAAAAATCATGCATGCATATGTCTCTTCTAGATCAACCAAATCAGCCTCAGCTTTATTCTGTTCTAGCCCTAAAATCTCAAAATCTATCTTGTGACCCCAAGTCAAGATCTGACTTTCCAGATTTGATCTATCAGTTATCCTAAACCTAAAAGCCTTCAGAACCCAGATTCAATTCTATCTCTAACTTCCAGAATTATCAACTCTTTTCTGTTTTCGAAAACAGAATATCTGTTATTACCTTTTACCCTAAGTTTCAGAAATTCAGATTTAATCAAAATCTTAGCCAAGTTCAGACCAGATTATTCCTGGATTATGATCAAGGGTATGCCAATACCTTAATCCAAAAAGTTGGCAGCCACATTTCACCATCTGAACCTTTTTCGCAAATCAGTCCAAGAATATCACAGATCAGTCCTTTTTTCCAGATTTTCCAGAAGCCTAAAAAGGCAAAATGTTGCAAATCATCTCCAAATTCAAATCTGATTCAGGGAACATCTCCCAAATGCTTTTCAACACAAATTCTTCTTTTATGAGTATCTCAAAATCAAACCCTAAATCCCAGAATTCGAAATCAATTGAAATTCAGATTTCAATTACCCTAAAATACCCTATTTTCAGTTCATACCAAAAATCATCCAAATGTGCCAAATTTTATCTTCAATCTGTGCCAAATCATCTGTGGAATTAAGTATATCAAAACAACAGAATCAATTCCAGATCAAACCTTCCAAATCTTCAGATTTACAATTCAGTCCAAATTAAGAAATCAGAAATTGCAATCAGGCCCCTATTTCGACCAGGGCAGTAGCCAGTGCACGACCAGGAACCTCGCCGTGCGTTTGCGCCGCGCTTGCTCGCCGCCGGCCACACCTCGCCTCACCTGAACTCGTACTCACTTGAGTTGCATGTGCACACGCGTCCACTCCCCAGCCATCGCCGTGGCAACGCCGTGGCAGCGCCGTTGAACAGCATGTGCTCCTGCGCGCGACCAGCAACAGGCTTTTGTCAGCAACATTGCGCCACGTTGCCAGCCCTTGTCGCCACTGCCTTGCACCGCCCGACATTGATGAGACTCGATGTAGCACAGCTTCGCCTTGCCAGTGTACAGTCGCTTCACCGCTCGCCGTTGTTGCAAATCTTGTCATCTGGCACAATTCCCTTGCTGCTATCTCCTTGCAAGCATCGCCCTGTGGTCTATATAAGCAGCCATACCCTGTGTCATCTCCCCTTCACCAGGACTTAGCCAATTTTGCAAAATCTCCTCGCTGTCGTCTTCTTCTCCGGCGAGTCCAGATTGAGGCCTCACGGTGCCAGCACGCCCTGCTGCACTTCTCACCGATTTAACAGCACCAGAAGGTATATCTCATCTCCCTCATTGTGCTGAACCATTTAATTGAGTTATCTTGCATCCAGCCGCCGGTGATCACCGGAACTTCCCGATTGCCCTGTTCCGGCAATGCTGGCCGATCTACTTCGAATTAGCTCTCGAGCTTGTGAAGAAAAATGATCAGTGACTCATTTCCAGCAAGCCTATGCATCCAGATCTCCAGATTGAGCTCAAATCGAAGGTTTCCTCAAAATTGAGCTCCACCAGTCGCCGGCGATCGTCGCCAGTCTTCTCCGGCCATCCTCCGGCCCATCCATTTGTACCAGAAGCTTCCCTATACCTCCTAGATACTCTCCAAGCTTGGATTAGAGTTCTTTTGGCCTGTATCAAAAAGCCCCAAATCTCATGTCATCTTCTCCGGCGCAGTTCACCGGAAATCCTTTCCCGGCCGTTTCAGCTTCATCCACTTTGTCATTCAGGTGTGCCTCAACTTCTTGAGCATTTTTGCCTTCTAGCTCGATCTCTGAAACTGCCCAGAATTCAAGTTTTAACCATGCCAAAATATTGTCCAGAACTGCTCCAGTACAATTAGTTCACCTCAGTTCATCACTGAATTTCATCACCTTCTAGCCATCTTCTGCCCTAGATCTTGTTGAATGGTTTGTTCCTGTTATCATTGCCTACCTCCTAGACAAAGTGGTGCATCATTTGGAGCTCTAGATCAAAAGTTATGCCAAGCCCTAGTTTCTGGCCATGTCAAGATCAATGCCAGACTATGTCAGTCAGTGGCATTAGCCCTTTTCACTCCCTTCCAGATGTGCATTTTGGGCATAACTTTGTCCCTTAGATTCCTGAGGTTGTGATCAACATTTTATTCTTCTATCACAACTTGATTTGAGCCCTTGAATTATATTTGCCGCTAAACCCTAATTTTTGACACTGTCTCAGTGCATGCCAGCCAATGGCATTGGCCTTGTTTACCCACTTCTGATTGTGCATTTTGAAAGCCACTTTGTCCACTGAATTTGTAGAGTTATGATCTACATTTTCTTCTACTGTCATAACTTGAGATAAGCTCTCTAGTTTTCCTTGAAGTTATGTCAGAATCTTGATCTGAATGTCAATCTGCTGACATTCGCTGTTTTTGATTAAACCAACCACAAAACTGATGTTCTTATGATAACCTTGAGATCCTAGGAGCATCTACCACCATCCTTAGCCAAATCCTTGAAACCCTAGATCTCAACTCAGTTCAGCTTGTAATCTCAATTATCTCCAATATCGTTCAGTTATCCTTGTTAAGCATATCTGCATATAGATCCTAAAACATCTTAATATATAAGTAATATTTGTGTGTATTGTTTGGTTTGTCGTCGAGCAGATTCAGAAGCTGAATTTGAGGACTTCGCTGTTGACCCGTCATCAACTGCTGTTTCTGACGACGCGGAAGGCAAGTCATATCCTTGGTCATCTTGAACCTATATTTTAAATGTTGCTAAAACATAACCTTGAATATAGGCAATATTGCATGTGAAAGATTGAGAATGGTTGATTTATGAATTGGCAGTACTAGACTGGTTATCTGTAAAATGTGAAATAAACAAGTTTTGAGCCATGAACTATTATATGTATTTATATACTTATATTCATGAAATAAAACCCCTAGCCATGACCAGAAAATGGTATGGAACGGTGGTAGCACTGGAGGTGCTAGACTGCAAAGGAATGCAGGCACTGAAGGTGCAGGGTTGTGGATGGTCTGGTCACTGGCATATAAGGACTAGAACCTTGTGTTGTGCGTCTAGTGGCATGAACAACGTGCTAACCGCAAGCCTAGTATGGGACAGGCCTGAACAAGTAATTATGTGGATCGCACATGAAACCCCTGCTGGAATTGTGTAGTGATGCACGATAAACACGGAGTACGGCTCCCACACATATCACTGAAGGTGATCTCGCACGTTGATCCAGTAATGGAAACATATGTAGGGGTGGAGGTTTGGATACAACCTACCACAACTGTGTCTCGCTGAGAGCCACAGGGTCGGGGGTGAATTGTGAGTAAAACATAACAAAAGTTCTTGTTATTTCCACCTTGCCGCTCACAGTATGAAGTGAGTCAGGGGTCCAATCATTTTGTTATGATAGGAAAGGTTTGAAAGTGGAATATCTTGCGGGTAAATTGGTACCTCTCTGCAGAGTTAAAAACGTATTCGAATACTCCGAGCTCCCGGGTTTATAGGAGTCTGCTGCGGTGGATTAAATCCACGGGGTGTGACACAAGTACTATTTTCTAAATAAAATATGTTTTAATCAAGATTACCCAAATGACATGTGTTGTCATGATAAGGAGTGCTGCCGTGGGCAGTCGTGTGTCGACGTGTCGCGGTAGTGCTATAATCTAGTGAACATGAATGATGATGTATATTATGAAAAGTGCTGCCATAAGATGAGATGAGAAAGGAAAAGGTTATTTTTCAAACATCCATAATTCTTGACTAGTCTAGGTTCATATCACCACTACTATATGTATCTACTCTTACCTATGACTTACTGAGTACGTAAGTGCTCACTCTTGCAACCTACAAATCAATAGACGGAGCGATCAACAATCAAGATGAAAGCGTGGAGTACGTCGTGGATCCAGAAGGAGGAGCGTCAGTCCCGTCATTTCCCTGATGTGTGTTGTTCTGCTGTCCACTTCTCTTTTGTGGGTGGGTCACCTATCTTCTGCTGTGTAGAAGTTATTTTGCTAAACCATGTATGCCGTGACGGCATTGTAATCTCCTTATGTAATATCAAGGCCAGCAGGCCACACTGCTTAACTATTTTGTAAGTTACTCTGTTGCAATGTGATATACTCCTGTGCTTGACTTTTCCTGGGACGTCAAGGGTATGTGTATGCTATGCATATATGGGACTAGCTGCAGCGAGCTAGGTCTCTACAGGAGTAGTCGTAGTCCCAGTCCCGGGGCGCGACAGGGACGCTCCACGAGCGCTTCGCGGAGCTCCAGTCCCTCCAAGCCCAGGTATTCACCCGAAGCGGTTGTCGCTTTCTTTTGGCTCCCTGCGGTTGTCTCATTTTTCTAACTCTGGAATTTGTAGGGGGCGGCGATTACCTGGGGCGTCGAGCAGCGCGTCGTCCGGCTGCTCCAGGACGCGGAGGTCAAGGCCACCGCCTACCTGGGCCAATGGGACGAAGCTCTCCGGGAGCTGGCCCGGGTTCGAGCCCAGGTCCATGTCTCGGAGACCGTCAACGGCCGCCTCTGCGAGGAGGCGAAGGCGAAGGAGGAGACCTTCCAGGAGATCGAGGGGTCGATCGTCCGGGCGGTGGTGGACGCGGGCCGCTCCGTCCGCTCGGCCCTCGAGAGCCTTGGCGTAAGCCTAGGCTCCGGGGGTGGCTCGGAGGTGCCCCCGGCCACGCTTGCGGAGGCTGTGCGTTTTCTTAACACACAATTCTCCATGATCCCAGAGGCAGCAGACGCCTGGGCACGAGGCCGGGTGATCCCCGTCGTCGTAGTCGCGGCCGGGCTCATCGAGCACCGGGGAGTGGGCGCCCGGGCGATCGGGGGCCACATCCCGCAGAGCTTCCCCGAGTTCTTCGAGCCCTCACGCCGGGAGGTGGAGCAGCTCGCTGGGGGTTTCTACGACCGGATCATCCGGGTCAGATTCCCGGCACCGGCGCCTCCGGCGGTGGACGCCCCGACCCCAGCCTCGGAGGAAACCCCCCGGGGGGAGGACGCCAATGAAAGAGTATGAGCCTCCTCCCGGGTCTTTAGATAGGACCCTTTTGTTTTCTTAGGACTTTTGATCCCGGTAGCTTCTTAGGAGAAGCCCCGGACACTTGTAAAAAGATATTTTGAATGCAATAGAGTTAGAAATTTTTCTAATTCTTGAATTGAATGCAATGTTACCAGGGTTCCTGGGAGGTTACTCCCGGGCGAAGGTCTGGGAGAGGCTCCCCGGGGGACGCCCAAGCGGCTTTAATTTTGTTAAGCCTCATCTCCGGGAAGCGCAGCGGGGACGCCGTCCGGGAGCCCGTCCGGTTAAGGTGGCATCCGGAGTGGCACTTGGACAATTTTGACCATCATCACGCCAAATTGTCCCCCCCACGTCCGGGGTTCTGGATGATACCTCCTCTTCGGATACTTCCACCGACGGGGTACGAGTTCTAGCTTGAAGATGTGCTCCGGGACGCTCGGCGCCGCGTGCGCGCATTGTACCGGGACTTGGCCCGGGAGCTAGCGGAGAGCCTCTGGGAGTATTAGGCGTAGGAGCCTTAGGATGTAGAGGATCCCCCGGATTAGAGCCCGGGTTGTACCGTTTCCGATGCCCACCGGAGGGGGAAGATGTCCTTCGGGTTTGACGATCAATAAAGCCGTGTTGTTGCTTCCTTCTTTGTCGTCTTTTTATTCAATAAAGCTGTTTATTTGCTTCTTCTCTTGTTGTCTTTTTGGCTTCTTCTTCTTGGATGGTCTGGACGACTCCTTTTCACAAGAATGAGCTAAGTTTGCTCGTGGGTGGTGCGTTCGACACCCGGGGGTTCCTTATCCCCCCCGCCCACAGCGGGCCGGAGGGTAGCTCCGCGCGCTGTGGGGGTAACAAGGCCCCCGGGATGAAGGTGACCTGTAGCATAGGAATTTTTCTAAGTTAGAAAATTTTAAAACGAGGTTTCCAAGGGAAAGACCTTCCTGGGAGATGATCGCCCAGTCGCTGTGAGAACGGGGAGCCGGGAATAATGTCTCCGGGGAAGAAATGTCCGAGAAATCCATAACTTCTCCGGGAGACAATCGTCCGGTCGCCGTGAGAATGGGGAGTCGGGAATAAGGCCACAAATCCTGAGGAAGATTCCGAAGGAAATCCTTCCGGGAGACAATCATCCGGTCGCCATGAGAACTGGGAGCCGGGAATAAAGTCTTCGGGGAAAAGATATCCAAGAAGGCCATTAGACGTCCCACTGGGGAGAGCGTCTACTCCCGGAGGAGGAAGTGCCCGATGACGGGTCCTGAGTGTTTGGGCCGGGGACTAGTCTCCCAAAGTGACTTGTTACCGCGGCCACTGGGGATCGGGTTGCCGCTTACACCCTCAGTCCACGAGGGCTGATCGTAAGCCTCCCTACAGGAGGGACTTGCAGGGTCTGGGCCTACTTCCTCACGGGGAGGGCTTCCTCGCGGGGAGGGTGTCCTCGCGGGAAGGGCATCGCCGCTAGGGGCGGTAATGAGGAGAACCTGCAATGAGACAGTTGAAGAGCAAGACCTATGTATTGCTAACAAAATGAAGTACAGTGCCTCCCCCTGCGAAGCCGCGAAGGGGGAGGGAAAAGTAAGTACAGTGTCCCTCCTCCCCCTCCAGCGTGAGACTCCCATTTGAGGATCACCTTGGTAACCGCCCAGGTAGGTTACACACAGCATGATGTCACATGAGCTCCAAACCACACAAGCATAGCATTATAGATAACCAAGTATCAGGCCAACTTGGGCCAATATTACATAACCAGTGCACCGAGAATGGCGCTAAGTAGAGTTGCTAAGAAAATAACCAGTTTATCAAAACCAGAATTGGTACCTAAGTACCGAACACACAACACAAAACAAAAAGCAGCAACGAGCAACTTGACTTCAATCAGTAGCGGGGTTGGAGGGGCTTCTCCCACATCTGACTTGACTTGGCGCATGATCGTTCTAAAATGTGGGCTCATCCGGGGTACTTCCATCTTCTGCTGAGTATTCATAACCGAAAGAATCGGGATCCTCGAATCCCTCTTCTACAGTTGGATGTAAATGCAAGGGTGAGCACTTGGTGCTCAACAATACTCATTCCAGGGATTATTGCAAATATGCTTACATGAGGGTAAAACATAGGATTCAGGGGCTCTGGTTTCATATAGATAGAGATACATAGATTTCCAAGTCATTTGTTTAGTAAATCATTACTCTGTCATGAAAAAGGATACTTTAAACATTAAACAAGTTTTTAGCAAAACATTAGGTGTAGTGGTCTCCCATGAGTCACTACTTTATTAACCATATTATGAAAACATTTCCAAATATTACTTGTGCCATAACCCATGGATAAACATCCACTACGAAAAGACTCCTGAACCTGGGAGTACAGAGTATCTGATACTTCTTTTACACTTTGCAAAGGTGTACCTCTTTTTAAATCCACTTCTTCACTCGACTTTCAAGTCGGGCCAACTCCATGTGACTTATACACATGTGACAAGGCCGAGATCACACAACGCTTTTGCTGTTCAGTATTAACAGTATCCCCGCCCGGTAAATAGACAATTAAGTCTCAAGTACCGTTGTGGGTCCTTCCCACTGCCTTACTTCCTAGCCTCTGGTCTATGTTCCCACAGGACACATAGCCTTGGTCTGTGTCCACGCAAGACATATGACCGTTTTATGATTACAACCGCGCACGGCTTAATCAGGTCTAGGGCGCCTTCCTTCTTTCCACCTTTTCCTCTCATTATTTTTCTAAACTCACATCACTCATGGCTGAACTGCAGCCCACCAGTTTCCACGCGAGAAACCAGATCGACAAACCATGCAGGGAACTGCTAATACCAAAAAGCTACTAAGTTGTGCCTGTCCCATACCAGGCAAGTGGTTGGTACGTTTACAATTCGCATAGAGATACAGCACAAGGTTCTCATCCTTATGAATCAATAGTGAGGAGCCATCCACATTCCCTGGTGCGCACCGCACCCTCTCCATACAAACCAATCCTCACTACTGATCCCTTTTATCAGTTTTCTTGACAAAACGGTTTTCATTATAACTTCTCATGTATTTGACCATTTCAAGTTTAATGTGGATATTCAGTATATGAGTCCTAAGGTGACAAAAGCATATATATGCAGGTTCAATAACAAAAGGGGTTTCATGATTCATTAGGTAATATCTACTCATGTCATTCAAACATAACTTGTATCTCAAATAAGCATGCATAGTAAGAAACAGTGAATATACTTCATATGAAAATATTGGGTGAGACATGATCAAAGGAATGAGGCTTGCCTTGCAATGCTGGGTCTAAATACTCAGACGGATCTTCAAAGACTTCCTCTGCTCCTTCAGCTTCTGACTCTGCGGCAATCAAACAACACACAAACATACCATATAAGCATACAGAAAATAGTTTCCATAGAAAATATTAAGTAAATAAGTCATGCATGCAGGGGAAAAGGTTAGGGCAAGGTCACAAGGGCTCTGGTCGAAGAAACGGCTAAAAAGGATTGAACATCGAAGGGTTGACATTCAGTTCACGGCTTTGGAATAGCTTCAAACTGGTATTAGGATGGTTTTCTGGAGAAGTGATAGTGGAGAAAGTTGCAGATCTTAACTCCAGGAATCTAAAGGACAAGGTGGCATTTCAATTTCTCAACCAGAAGGGGCTGAACAAGGTCAATGCCAGTGGCTGACATGCACTGACATAGTGTTGGACATGG
The DNA here is from genome assembly GCA_019359835.1 of Pharus latifolius. Taxonomy (NCBI): domain Eukaryota; kingdom Viridiplantae; phylum Streptophyta; class Magnoliopsida; order Poales; family Poaceae; genus Pharus; species Pharus latifolius. The sequence goes on from CM033329.1 coordinate 34,887,537, forward strand.
CCAGAAACTAGGGCATGGCATAACTTTTGATCTAGGGCTTCAATTGATGCACAACTTTGTCTGGGGGTTAGGCCTTGATAACAGGAACAAATTACTCAACAGGGTTAAGGACAGAAAGTGGCCGGAGGGTGGCCAAATCCGGCGATGAACTGCGGTGGTGACACGCACAGACACAGTTCTGGACAAATCTTGGCAAAGGCATAACTCACAATCTAGGCAGATCCAGATGTTGAGCTAGTGGAAAGAATTGTTCAAGGAGCTGAGGCAAAGCTAACAGACAAAGTGGGTGAAGCTGAAACGGCCGGGAACAAACTCCGGTGAACTGTGCCGGAGAAGATGACATGGAGATTGGGGGTTTTTGACACAGGGCATTTGAACTCAATTCCTTGCTCAGGGAGTGAAAGGGTGGAGTGCAGAGGCTACTGGTGTGGTCAAATTGGTCGGAGGATGACCGGAGAAGCTTGGCGCCGAGGCCCGGCGAACGGCTGAAGTTCCAGTTTGGGATTTCTTCGATTTGAGCACAATTGGAGATTTTGATTCCACAGGCTTGTTAAGAAATGGCTAAGGATCAGTTTCTGCTACTGGGACGAGAGCTAATTCGGGATGAATCGGTTAGCATTGGGGGAACAGGGCAATTGGGCTTTTTCGGCGATCGCCGGCGCTGGGGATCGTCGGGGAGAAATTGGTTGCTACTACACAGAGGGATGGTTATGGGGAACTCACTGGTGAACTTGGATCGAAGAGGCGGGCTGTGAAATGGGCTAGCACCGTGAGCTCACTCACTGGTTCACCGGAGAAGAAGGTGAAAACGGTGGAGTTTGGGACTTAGCCGATTTTCTGGAGGTTTGAAGCTTTCAAAACATAGGGAGGGTTTAAATAGGCACAAGGACAGAGCCAACGAGGGAAAACACGACAACGGTTGCTTGCGACGGCGACGTGATTGCGCTTCAGGCGATGCTGCAGCTTTGCCAGTGATGCCAGGGCGCCTTGGAACTTCGCCTGGGACGGCGCAGATGCGGAGGCAGCAAGGTAGCTCTGGCAACGACACGTAGTGGCATGCAAATGCCACAGCAACGGGAGCGCGCGCATGAAACGCTGCTGGAGCGCGGCCGTTTAACCGCTGGACATGGCGATGCTACGGTGCTGGCACGTGCGCACGGGGTGGCTCAGCTGATCACGAGCACAAGCGACCAAAAGCAGTGGCCGGCGGCGAGCAAACATGGCGAAAACTCAGCACGGCTCCAGTGACGTGCACTGGTCGTAGGCAACGACCAGGTGCTGGTCGAACGGGACCTAAAAAGAGAAGGTTTGGACCATTTTGCAAATTTGAAACTTGCTCCAGGGACTGATCTGTGAGGAAAACATGAATAGAAGTCGGGCCTGATTGCAAATTTGGAGATCTGAGGGTCCGATCTGAAATCTGGTTTCGTGGGTGAGTTGTATTAAATTATTAGAACTCATCCGGGCAATGTTTGGTAAGATCGGGCAAGATCTGAAGGGTTTCGACAAAGTTGGGGAAAAGCAGTTTAGGGTAAAATAGGGTAATTAGGGTTTTAAAACGCAAGGGTCGAAACTCAGTTTTAGGATAGGATTTTGGAGATGATCCAGAAGGGAAAAATGTTCTGAATAACATTTAGATGATAATAGCTGAAGCAGATTAGGGTTTGGGGCCGAGATGTGGATTTTGGCTGATTCTGGGCCTCGACGAAAACAGGGGTGTTACACTTGCGAAGTAAACACAAGTTCCACATGTGCTTCAGCTCCTGCTCTTGAAGGTTGGAGAGCTTGTAGGCCCCCGAGCCCAGGACCGCGGAGATCATGTAGGGGCCCTCCCACTTGGGGGAGAGCTTACCCTGGGCTTGGGGGTCCGTAACGCGCTTGAGGACAAGGTCCCCAAGGCGGAAGGATCTTTCGCGCACGCGCTGGTTGTATGCGCGCGCCACCTCGCACTCGTAGATAGCGTGGCGGAGGAGCGCTCGGTCGCGCTCCTCCTCCACGAGGTCGATCTCCAGGCGCTGGTTGGCCTTGTAGGCCTTGTATGCTGCGGTCGTAGCTCCGTCTAGGAGCTCGAGCCGCAGTGACCAGAAGCCAATCTCCTGGGGGAGGACTGCCTCTGCCCCGTAGACCAGGGAGAAGGGAGTACGCCCCGTCGCCCGGGACGAGGTCGTGCGCATGGAGCAGAGGATGCTAGGGAGCTCCTCTGCCCACGCACCCCGCTTAGAAGCGGTTTGCTCGAGTCTCCGGCGCAATCCCTGTAGGATTACGCCGTTGACCCTCTCGATAGCCCCATTGCTCCGGGGATGGGCCACTGAGGCGAAGCGGATGACGAGCCCCAGGCCTTCGCAGAATTCCCGGAAATAAGCCGAGTCGAATTGGGTCCCGTTGTCCGCGGTGATTTCCCGGGGGACACCAAAATGACAAACGACATTTTTCCAGAAAAATCGCTGAACAGCCCGGGACGTGATGGGGATAGTCTGCAGCGCTACAGGGTGGAGGATCGAGCCCTTGGCCATCTTCTGGCATGCCTCGCACGCAGAGACAAGGTCTCGCGCGTCGCGCATGACCGTGGGCCAGTAGAAGCCCTGTCGGAGAGCCTTGGCCGCGATGGCACGCGGGGCTAGGTGAGAACCACAGCTCCCCGCGTGGAGGTCTTCGAGAAGTTGAAGTCCTTCCGGCCGGGGGAGGCAGCACAGGAGGGCGGAAGGCCCCCGCTTGTAGAGCCTCCCCTCCAGCAGGAGATATGGCCGGGCTTTGGCCCGGATGCGTTTAGCCTCGGTCTCACTAGGAGGGTCCCCCTCGCCCTCGATGAAGGAGATGAGGGGGTCCATCCACGACGGAGTCCGGATGACCTCGGCGACCTCCGGGACATGAGGCTCGTCGCCCGTGTCCGGGGAGGTCACCGAGGGCTTCGTGATGATTTCCAAGAAGGCCCCCTTTGGGAGCGATTCCCGGGCGCTTGCGGCCCGGGCCAAGGCGTCGGCCCAGTCATTGTCCCTTCGCGGGATATTCGCGGGATATGCCGGGCCTCGAGGCTGTCGAAATGCCTCTCCATCTTTCGCACTTCCTGCAAGTAAAGACTTAAGTTTGCGTCATGGCACAGGTAAGACTTGTCCATTTGGCGAACTACGAGCTGAGAATCTCCCTTGACTAGGAGGCGCCGGATCCCCAGTAGCGCGCAAGGCGCATCCCGAGGAGCAAAGCGTCGTACTCGGCGACGTTGTTGGTTGCGGGGAACTCGAGCCGCGCGGCGTACTCAAGTTCCTTCCCCTCGGGGCTCCGGAGGACTACTCCCGTCCCAGCCCCGGTGAGACATAGCGACCCATCGAACATGAGAGTCCAATGATCACTGCGTCGGGGTGGTACAGGGAGGTCTTCGTCCCCGAACCCAGAGGCGGGAGTCCACTCTGCGACGAAGTCGGCGAGGACCTGCGACTTGATGGCGAAGCGGCCTGTCAGGGACAGGGAGAAGGGGGCGAGCTCAGCCCCCCACTTCCCAATCCGGCCGGTGGCTTCTTTGTTCTGCAGTACCTCCCCCAAGGGGAGGGACGACGGGACGGTGATGGGGTGTCCCAGGAAGTAATGGCAACGCTTCCGGGACGCCATCAGGAGGGCGTAGCAAATCTTCTCTATATCCGTGTACCGAGTTTTGGCCCCTTGGAGGGCCTCACTCACGTAGTACACGGGACGCTGCTGCCCCCCTTGCTCCTTCACCAAGACTGTGCTGACAGCGACGGGGGTCGCGGTAAAGTAGAGGAGCAAGGGCTCTTCCGGAGACGGGCTCACGAGCATTGGAGGGCTCGTGAGGTACTTCTTGAGTCGTTGAAGGCTTCCTGGGCCTCGGGGGTCCAGCGGAACCCCTCGAGCCCCTGGAGGATCTTGAAGAACTGGAGGCCTCGCTCCTCCGAGCGGGAGACGAAGCGGCTGAGCGCGGCTAGGCGGCCGGAGAGCAGCTGGACATCGTTGACGGAGCGCAGCGGGGGCATGTCTAGGAATGCCCGGATCTTCTCGGGGTTTGCCTCAATGCCCCGCTGGGACATGAGGAAACCTAGGAGCTTCCCCCCGCGCACCCCGAAGGGGCACTTCTCCGGGTTGAGTTTGAGCCCGAACACGCGGTGGTTGTGGAAGGTTTCAGCCAGGTCGTCGGTGTGGGAGGCTGCGCGGGGACATTTGACGACGGCGTCGTCTAGGTAGACTTGGACGTTGCGGCCGACTTGATCTTTGAAGACTAGTGTCATGAGGCGCCGGAAGGTCGCCCTCGCGTTCTTGAGCCCGAAGGGCATATGGACGTAGCAGAAGGTTCCGAGGGGAGTTATGAAACTCGTCTTTTCCTCGTCCCCTTCCGCCATCCGGACTTGATGGTAGCCCAAGTAGGCGTCTAGGAAGCTCATGAGCTCGCACCCCGCGGTGGAGTCGACGAGCTGGTCAATCCGTGGGAGCGGGAAGTTGTCTTTGGGGCAAGTGCGGTTAAGGTCAGTGAAGTCCACGCACATCCGCCACCTGCCGGTTGACTTCTTCACGAGGACGGGGTTCGCAAGGCACTCTGGGTGCAAGACCTCCCGAATGAACCCCGCCTCTCGGAGCCGGGTGATCTCCACCTTGATTGCCTCTTGGCGCTCGAGGGAGTGTTTCCTCAGCTTTGTTTGATCAGGGGGTGACCGGGGGCCACTGCGAGCTTGTGCTCGATAACATCCCGGGCAACGCCCCGCATGTCCGAAGGTTTCCACGCAAAAACATCGGAGTTTTTTCGCAGAAAGGCTGAAAGCTGCGCCGCATGCTCCTCGAGGAGCTCCGCCCCGATCTGGATGGTTTTGTCTGCGTCGCCCGGGGACAGCAGGACCTTCCGGAGGCCCCCTTCCGGACGCAGCTTGAGGAGGGGCCTCTCGAGCGGTGGCGCAGCGACGTCTAGTTCCGGGGGAGAAGCCTCCCCCCCGGACGTCTTTATGAGGTTGATGCTTCCGATCGTGGCCGCGGCGCGCTCGTACAGAGCACGGGCCATGTCTTGGTCTCCCCAGACGTTGATCACACCACGCGGCCCGGGGATCTTCATGCAGAGGTAGTTTTCATGGGTGGCAGCCCCCAGCCGGTTGATTGTGGTCCTCCCCATTATCGCATTGTAGGAGGAGGCGAGGTCCACTACGTCGAAGCGGACCAGCTCGGTCTGGTAGTTCTCCGGGGTGCCGAACATCATAGGAAGATCTACCTTGCCCACGGGGTGGATCGCCTTCCTCGGGACAAAACCTTGCAGGGGTACGGCTGCGGGCTGCAGGAGCTTCTCATCCACCTGCATCTCTTTGAAGGCCTTCAGGAATAGGACGTCGGCGGAGCTCCCGCCGTCCACAAGGATGCGGGCCAGGTGGCAGTTGTAGATGGTCGCGGAGATATTGAGCGCGTCGTCGTGGGGGAAGCGAACCCCTCGCGCGTCTTCCGCCGTGAAGGTGAGGGGGACGTCCGACCACTTAGGTGGCGGGGACGCGTGTAGCACCCCCACAACTTTGACCTCGCGCGCGTACTCCTTACGCTGGCGCTTAGAGTCCCGCCCGGAGGTGGACCCTCCCACGATGACGTTGATGTGGTGTTGAGAAGTTTGAAAGGGGAGAGCTTCTGAAGGCTCCCCCTCCTGCGTCTGCGTCTGGTGACCCCCCGCGGGAGCGGGAAGGGCCGGAACAGCTGGCTGAGGGAGCAAGGAGGACGGAGTCCGCCCCCTGCCCACGCTGATCGAGGAACACCGCGAAGTGCTGCAGCAGCTGGCTGTAGTCTCGGGTAGTGTGGGTACTGGACCCGTGGAAGTTGCACCACAGTACTTCCCGGTTTCTCCCCGCGGGGCCTTCCCGGCCGCGCGAAGACTGTCCTCCCCCATGGCCTTTCGGCTTGGGGAAGGGGCGGTTGCCCCTCGGGGGGTCGCGCGAGCCACCTCCGCCCTCGAGGACAAAGGTGTCCTGAGGCCGTGGCTCGTTACGCCCCCCCCCCCTGTCTCGGGCGCTTGAGGGGATCCCTGGCCCCCCGGTCGGCGGGGGCGGGAGCCCCCTGGGTCTTCTTCCAGATATCGTCTTCCTCCGCCCGAGTGTACTTTTCGAGTACGTTGAAGAGCTCGTCGGCAGAGGAGGGGCAGCTCCGGGAGTGCCTTCGGTGGACCTCCCCCGGGAGGATGCCGCTTTTGCAGGCTTGATGATCGTAAAATAAGGAACATGAGCCACCTTGCTTTTCACTTGGGCGAAGCACTTGAAGAAGCTTCGAATGGTCTCCCCGGTCCTCTGCCGGACGGTGTACAGCTGCGAGGAGTCCAAGGGGCGCACATAGTTCCCCTGGAAGTTCGCGTAGAACTCCCGCTTGAGCTGCGTGAACGACTTGATGGAGCCGGCTTTCAGATTGTAGAACCAGGAGCGGGCAATGCCGGTGAGGTAGAGGGGGAAGATGTTGCATTGTACTGTCTCGTCCCCCCTGGCCGCGGAGATGGCTGTGGAGTATACCTGCAGGAATTCGTAAGGGTCTGCCTCACCATTATAGTGCGGGGGGCGGTAGGGCCACGGCCACCGGATGCTACGAAGTCTCCGGCACAGGGGTTGGTTAGCCCCCTGCACTTCCCGGGGAGAATCCCGGTCGCTGTCTTCTTTGATGGGGGACACGCCCTCGTTGTCGGAGTCAGGGAGCGGTCCGAGAGGTCCGCCAGAGTGGCGGTGGCGACGCTTTTCCTCCGGACCGGGGCTGAGTTCCCGGACGTCCAGGCTCTCCTCCGGAGAGGCTGGCTCTTCAGCAGGTTTTGTGAACGATCCTAGCGAAGATTACGCGGCGCGGGCAGACCGGGTGACCGGACCTCCCCTGCCAGACAAACACAAGAATTGACACGAGGATTTATACAGGTTCGGGTCCCGGTGGGGGCCCTAGTCCTGTCGGTGTGCTCCCGACCGGAGTCGGCTAGGGTGGCTCTCTCCGGGGGAGAGGCTTCCAGAGCACACCTGTGGGTTTTGGCTATTCCAATAAATGAATGACTTACTTACAACTGAGGGGTACAAGGGCTATTTATAGCCCCAAAAACAAGCAAAAAGACCTATCTACCCCGGAAGCAACGGTCGGATTGAGGGGTAGTGACGTCCTTCTCGCAGTCAAACGTCTTGGATGCTTGACAGGTGGTCGCTGATTCCCGAGGCGCTCCTCGCGTGACCTGCACGTGATCAACAACCAGTGACTTTGCCTTTAGAAGGGTGATGAGGCCCGGGGTATGCACCGAAGGCCAGGTCCCCGGGCCAAAGGCGGCGCCTGGGGAGGCACAAGAGGCCACACCCCCGGGCATATGGCAGCGCCAGGGACCGGTGCAGGAGGCCAGGTCCCGGGGGCCAAAAGGCGGCCCACGGGACCGGCCCGGGAGGCCAGGTCCCGGGAGCCAAAGGGCGGCGCCCGGGGAGACACCGTAGGCCACGTCCCCGGGCAAATGGCGGCGCCCGGGACCGGCGCCGGAGGCCAGGTCCCGGGGGCCAAAATGGCGGCGCTCGGGGAGGCAGCGGAGGCCACATCCCCGGGCAAATGGCGGCGCCCGGGACCGGCGCCGGAGGCTTGGTCCTGTAACACCCTGGTTTCGGGGGTGAAAAGTTTTTGCATAAAATCTTGCATGCATGTATCTCTGTAGTAGTAGCCAGGTCAGCTGAACTCTAATCTCTCCCAAACCCTAAAAATCTCCAAATCTATTCTCTAGATCCAGATCAAGATCTGACCATCCAGATTTAACCTACCAGTTACCCTGAAGATAAAAGTCTTCAGGAGCCAGACCAAATTCTGACCCTAACTCTCAGTACCTAAGCCTCTCCCTGTTTTCGAAAACAGGAAAAATTCAGATTTACCCTAAGTATCCCAGATTCCAGATAATTGAGTTATCATGATTTAACCCTATCCAGACTCAAGTATCTTTTGGAATATGTTTCTAACTATATCCTCAACTTACTCCAAAAAGTTGGGAACCAGATTGTTTCATCTAAGCACTTTTCGCAGTTTAGTCCAGATGTTACTGCGAATAAGTCCTTTTTCTGTTTACCTGGAAGCCTGAAAAGGGCTAAAATCCACGAATCAACTCCAACCTCAGAATTTCTTCAGGGAACACCTCCCAAATGCTATTTGATACAGATTTCCCTTCTGTCCAGACTTCAAAATCTCACCCCAACTACCAGAATTTGAGATCGACAAAATCTGGATCTATTTTACCCTAATTTTACTCTATTTTCGAAAATAGGTGAAATCCCTCAAATCTTATCAAACTTTCTCCAGATTTGAGCTAAATGGGTACTAATAGAAACATTATACCCAGCCATGGAATCAAATTCCAAATTAATCCTCTTTAAGACCAGATTTGCAATTTAGTCCAAAACCCATCAAAAATCATCACAACCAGGCCCCTGGTTCGACCACGGGCTACTGTTCACTCAGCTCGACTTCGACCACATCTCCTGTTCACAGCCAAGCCGTTTAAATCGACCACAGCACCAAGTTGCGACCACCTCCTGTCTTCGACCACGCCTGTTGAATCGATCACGAGCACTGTAGCATAGACTAGTTACTGTTCACTTGACCAGCTGTTGTCGTTGCTTCGACCTCCAGCTACAGTACTACATCCAATTGCTTGCCGCCACGTGTGTGCTCGATGATTGACACTGTGGATCTTCTCGGGCTCACCTCACGGCCAGCTGATCCTCCCCGATTGTGCACGCCACCGGCAACGTTTCAGACAGGAAAACCCGGCCACGTGGAGTCCATGCCGAAGCCCAACATCAATTCGCCTTCACCTCCACCAGAGCAGCAGGTTAAAAGCCCCTAATCCAGCTGTAGGCCGTCACTTCGCCGGGATTTAGCCGAGTTGTCACCTCCAGCCCGCTTCACTTCCTCGTGCATTTCCAGCCGTTGCAGCCTCCCCAAATCGCCTATAAATAACCCTTAGGACTTAGCCAACTTCACCACACAGCAAAGCACCAGAAATCGCCACACTCCACCGTGTCTTCTTCTTCTCCGGTGAGCAGCAAGAAAGAGCTTCGGCGCCAAGCTTCTCCACTGCCTCCCTCTTCAATCCAGCACCCCCAGTGAGCGTCTCTCATCTCCCTCATACTTCCCAAGCTTGTAATTTAGTTTAAAATGCTCTCTATCACCGGCAATCGCCGTGTTTCATCTAGAACTCCGATGAGCAATTAATCCTCAACCAGATCGATTCAACCTTCGAGCTAGTAATCAAATATGCTCACTAGACCTTGCTTAACATCCCTAAGCAACCAAAATCGACAGATTTTCTGAAATATGAAAAACCCCAAATTGGAACTTTGCTTGTGAACTGAGCTTGCTGTTTAAGCTTTTCTGGTGCATCTCTAGCCAATCTAACTTCACCAGTAGCATTCTAGTACCCTGAGGACCATACACAAGCAAGGAATTGAGTTCAATCACTTTAAATCAGAAATGCCCAAATCAGGTTTGAGTTAATCTTTTCTCCAGCCAATATCTCCTAAATCCAGCCAATCCAGCCCTAGAAACTTTGCCATCTAGATGTATTGGACCATTCTGAGCAACTTTGTCTTCTATCATGACTTCTAATTCGACCTAGATTGTGAGATATAGCTATGCCCTAGTTTGCTGTACTGTTCATATTACATGTGCTCCAGGCCAGTCAACTTCTTTGCCGGTTTTCATCACTTTCCAGCCATCTCCTACCCTAGATCCTATTGAGACATTTGTTCCTGTTACAAATGCCTAACTACCAGACAAAGTGGTGCATCATTTGGAGCCCTAGATCAAAAGTTATGGCAAACCTTAGTTTCTGGCCATGTCAACTCTATGTCAAACTATGCCAGTCAGTGGCATTAGCCTTGTTCACCCACCTCTGGTCATGCAAACCAGAAACTACCTTGTCAAACAGTTGCCCCACTACCTTGTGCACCATATGCTTGAATCAAAATCCATTTTGGCCACTAGAAACTGTTCAAACCATGTCAATGCCATTCTTGGGCATTGTCAGCCTATGTCAGCCAATGGCATTGGGACAGTTTGACCCCTTCTGGGAATGCAAACTGAACATAACTTTGTCTCTTAGACTCCTGATGTTGTGATTTACATTTTATTCTACTGTCACAACTTGAGTTGAGCCCTCTATCATCCATCGACCCTATGTCGATGCCCTGAACAAAATGTCAACCTAAAGACATTCGCTGCTTTTGAGCGAACCAGCCGCAGCCTTGATATCATTCTGATATTTTGGCACATTTGGAACCTTGTAAACCCTTGACAACTAATCTTAACCCTGGTTTCCACAGTTTAACCCTAATCGTTTCCCTGAACTCTCAAATCTTGTATCGCTTAAGTATTTCTCCTTGCATTTTCGCATATAAGTGGATTAGTAAGAGTAGGATTGTTTGTAATGCCTGTTTGCTTGTTGGATCCTTGTCCAGAGCTAGAGTCCGAGTTCGAAGACTTCGTCGCAGCCCCGACTTCAACTGCTGTTTCTTACGACGCGGAAGGCAAGTCATACTTTGATCATATTGAACCTATATTTTATGAATTGCTATGCTATTCCATGAGTAGATATCTCATTAATATTGCATATGTTGAGATCAATGATATTATGGCAGTGATTGATTGAATACTTGATGAATGTGAACTTGTTAAGATAGCAAGCCATGAACTAATAAAGGTATAAACATGTACATTTATATTCATGAAATAGAACCCCTAGCCGTGACCAGTATTTTGGTATGGAATGGTGGTAGCACTGGAGGTGCTTGGCTGCACTGAATGTGCAGGCACTGAAGGTGCATGGTTTGTGGTATGATCTGGTCACTGGCATGTAAGGACTAGAACCTTGTGTTATGCGTCTAGTGGCATGAAAAACGTACCAACCACTTACCTGGTATGGGACAGGCGCAACCTAGTAGCTTTCTTAGTATTATCAGTTCCCTGCATGGCTTGTCGATCCGGTTTCTCGCGTGGAAACTGGTGGGACGCAGTTCGTCCATGAGTGATGTGAGATCAGAAAAATTATGAGAGGATAAGGTGTAAAGAAGGAAGACGCCCTACACCAGATTAAGTCGTGCGCGACTGTAATCAAAAGACGTTATGTGTCCTGCGGGAACATAGACCCAGGCTAGGAAGTAAGGCAGTGGGGAGGACCCACAACGGTACTTGGGACGGTATTGTCCATTTACCGGGCAGGGATACTGTTAATACTAGACTGCAAAAATGTTGTGTGATCTCGGCCTTGTCACATGCGTATAAGTCGCATGGAGTTGGCCCGACTTGGAAGTCGAGTGAAAAAGTGGATTTAAAAAGAGGTACATCTCTGCAGAGTTTAAAAATGTATTCGAATACTTCGTGCTCCCGAGTTTTAGGAGTATGCCGCGGTGGATTAAATCCATGGGGTGTGACACAAGTATTGTTTTTAAACTAAAATTTGTTAGCTCAAGATTACCAAAGTGGCATGTGTTGTCACGATAAGGGGCGTTGCCGTGGGCTGTCATGTGTTGACGTGTCGCGGTAATACCATAATATAGAGATCATATGATAACTAAGAGGCATGTGGATTTGCCTTAAGCATAAGATAATTAAGAGGCATGTGGTTTATGCCCTAAGTTTATGAAATACTGCTATGAGTATAAGATTGAAAGGCTTGAATAAAAGTAATGTGATATGAGGAGATATCGCCTTGGATATGGGGTATATGTATCACCATCAATATGATTTATTTACTGCCATGAGTATGATTGGAAGTTGAATAAGAAATGAGAAAGAAATGTATTTTGAGAAAAACCCTTCACTCTTTCCCCAATAGCATAGGTTCATGTCATTTATACTATATGTATCTCTACCTTCCCTATGACTTGCTGAGTACGTAAGTGCTCACCCTTGCAACTTATCAACAATAGATGGAGTGCTTCATGACCAAGACGAAGGCTTGGAAGATTTCGTGGATCCAGAAGGAAGAGAGCCAGTTCTGCCAGGGCCTTGATATGTGTTGTTCTGCTGTCAACTTCTTACGACTGTGGGGGTTTCGCCTAGCTTCCGCCGAGTAGTTGTCTTTTGTTTTAATTAGACCATTTGTGCCGTGAAGGCATTATATTACTCTTGTTGTATCAGGCCAGCAGGCCATACTGTTTATCAATGATATTTTGTAAGTTACTCTGCTGCAATGAACTCCTGTTCTTGACTTATCCTGGAAAGTCAGTGGTATGTATGTATGAGGCCAGCTGCAGCGAGTTGGGCTCCTCACAGGTGATGTCACAGTCGTGGCAGATACGACAAAAAAAGTGGTATCAGAGCAGCATGAGAACTTGACTGTAGGACGACACCTTTAGGAATTGGCTCGCCAGGATGGCGTAGTTTATTTAAAAATCTATTCTCAAAAAAAAAAAAAAAAAACTATTTTTGAAAACAGGAGCCTAGTAGCTTCTAGAAGTTTTGATTTCAAAGGTTTTACTTGGCTCTTTCTAAAAATTCGGCAAGATGTCGAGAGTGCGTTGCTTCTATAGAGTTCCTCAGGAGTTGGGCTACGTTGCTACGGCACATAGTCTTGTTCTTTGGGTAGCACCCTGTTCGAGTAGTTAGTCGACCGTCGTAGAGGATTAGCCTGGAAAGGGTAGTGTAGATAGAGCAGGTGGATGCTCTTGCTAGCTTTTGTGCCCCGCCGTTGCTTTCGCAATGGTTAACTTGTTTACTATGGCTAGAAGCCTAAGTGTTTTGTGCATTAAATAGTTGCATTAATTTCCGCACTAGTGCCCTAGCTCTCTCCTAGTTAGTTAGACCTATCTGCTCTTTCTTCAGAAGATCAGTATGGTGTACACGAAGAGAAGATCGCAAGGTAGTCAGGAGGACAGGGAGCAATCTTCACCCAGGGAAGACCCTGCAAGGAGAGGATCTTCATCTCAACAGAGACCCCTGGAATCAAGCCTTTCTCAGGAAGATCAGCCAACCCTCCAAGAATTTTTTTTCTCCCCATGGAAAAGAGCAGGCAGGAGGCACAAGTTGCCCACACCCAGTTGTTGGCACAGATCATTCAAAAAAATGCTGGAAGGGACATCTGAAGGAACTGCTGTTGAAACCCGACTATCGGATTTTCAAAAGACCCGGCCACCAACATTTGCTAGTGCGACTGATCCCATCATCGCCGATGATTGGCTCAGGGATATCGAGGGGAAATTGGATACAGTTCGTTGTAACGACCGTGGAAAAGTTTTATTCGGATCACACCAACTCACAGGAGCAGCAGCCGCATGGTGGATAAACTATCAAGAGGCTCACCCTAACAAGGATAACATATCCTGGACGGAATTTAAAGAGCAATTTCGGAAATTTCACGTACCCATCGGTGTCATAGCCGCCAAACGCCGAGAGTTCCGAAACTTGGTACAAGGGAGCCGGACCGTTACGGAATATCTGCACCAATTCAGCCATCTAGCTCGCTACGCGCTAGGGGACATCGACATGGAGGACAAAAAGATTGAGCGCTTCACCGAAGGACTTCAGCACTATCTGCAGTACCAGATTGCCTCCCACGAATTTTCAGAGTTCCAAACCTTAGTCAATCGGGTATTGAAGGTGGAAGAAAAGGGGAGCGTAGGAGAAGAAAGTCGGAAAAGGAAGATGCTACAGCAAGCACGGCTGCCAGCCAACCCAACCACGGGAAGAGCCCCAACATCTCCCAATTTTTGACCAGTCTACCAAGCACCAAGATCACCGGCAACACCGTCATGTCCAAGCTGCAAAGGAGCTCACTACCAAAGGGACTGCCCTCATGCTAGAACTCAGTGTGTTCATTGCGGACAGTATGGACACCACAAAGACAGCTGTCTTTGGACTCAGCTTCCAACGTCGATAGCAATATCACAAGCTGGAACACAGACGATGGCACCCAGAACCACAACTTCACCACCATTGCAGAGCCCCAGAGGAAGTTCGCCCAACAGAGGAAGAACCATAGCAGGCTGAGGATGAGGAAGAGGAAGAGAACAAATGGGAAGCCAAGGAGGCCGATTAAACTTCACCTCTCTTCAAGAAGAAAACAACACCACCGACATTCTCCTAGGTAGATTCTTGAACCAGTTTGCATCTGCTTTAATACTGTTGATCCTGGAGTTACAAATTCATTCATATCAGAAGATTTTGCATTTAAAGTGGGAATATATATGGTACCTCTAGAGTACTCTATGGATATACAGACCCCAAGAGCTAAGCTGCCTGTATACCCAGCCTGCCATCATATATCACCTTCAGAGTAGAAGGGGAAGAGTTTATGGCTAACCCATTAGTCCTAAACTGCAAGGCCTAGACATTATAGTGGGAATGGATTGGTTATCTCAACATAAAGGTCTAGTGGATTGTGAGAGGAAAACTCTAAGCCTCGTTAGTAACCAAGGAAAGAAAGTCTTGTTCCATATGGGCAAGTCGTCAGTCGAGAAACTACAAGGGTCTATTCAAGCACCTCAGAAGGTATGCTTGGATCAAGTGCCCATAGTACAGGAATACTCGGACGTATTCCCAGAAAAGAACTCCCAGGGATGCCACCTGATGGGGAGATAGAGCTTACCATTGAGTTTAAACCAAAGCGGCACCTATAGCTAAGAGACCATATAGGATGCCGGTAGCACACTTAGAAGAGTTGAAAAGTTAGCTAGAGGAACTGGGGAGTAAAAGATTTATCCAACCAAGTGCTTCACCTTGGGGAACCCTAGTGCTGTTTGTAAAGAAGAAAAGATGGAGCTCTAAGGATGTGCGTGGATTACCAAGCGCTAAATGAGGTGACCAACTAAAACAAGTATCCACTGCCAAGGATCGATGAACTATTCAATCAACTTCAAGGAACCAGAATATTCTCCAAGATAGACCTAAAGTCAGGCTATCACCAACTAAAAACTAGGAAGGAGGGCTTACCAAGACCGCTTTCACTACAAGATATGGGCAATACGAGTTACTGTAGTACCTTTGGACTGACTAATGCCCCAGCAACCTTCAAGAACATCATGAACAACACATTCATGGATTATCTTGATAAGATATCATTGTGCTCGTAGACGACACCCCTCATCTACTCCAGAAGTCCAAAGGAACATAAGCGGCATTTGCACAAAGACTTGAGAAGACCGAGAGAGTGCAAGTTCTATGCCAAATCCGACGGGTGCGAATTTTTGGATGACAAAGATCTCATTCTTGGACATATTCTGACAAAGGAAGGAATTTTGGTACATTCTGCCAAGATTTCAGCAATCAAGGAATGGAAACAACCTACCAGCGTGTCAGAGATCATAAGCTTTTCGGCTAGCAGGTTACTATCGGGAATTTATTGAAGGATTTTTCTCAGATTGCTAAACCCCTTACCAATCTGCTGAGGAAGAAAGCCACATCGAATGGACCGCCAAGTGTGAGGAAAGTTTCCAAAAACCTAAGGAGAAGTTAACAACCACATCAATCCTCACATTGCCAGATAGTAAGGATGACTTCAAAATATTCTGTGATGCTTCGAAGCAAAACATAAGCTGTGTGTTGATGCAAAAAGGCCAAG
Source organism: Pharus latifolius (assembly GCA_019359835.1). Classification (NCBI taxonomy): domain Eukaryota; kingdom Viridiplantae; phylum Streptophyta; class Magnoliopsida; order Poales; family Poaceae; genus Pharus; species Pharus latifolius. The sequence continues at coordinate 34,903,048 of CM033329.1, forward strand.
TGGTAGCTTATGCTTCACGACAGCTAAAACTGCATAAGGAAAACTACTCTATTCATGACTTGGAATTAGCAGCGGTAGTACATGCCTTGAAGATATGACAACATTACTTGGGAATAAGTGCAAAATCTATACGGATCATAAGAATCCCGAGTATATTTTCACCAAGACAGAACTCAACAGGCGCCAACACCGTTGGTTAGAGCTAATCAAGGACTATGATCTCAGTATTCCCTACCACCCAAGAAAAGCCAATGTGGTAGCAGACACCTTGAGTAGAAAGGCCTACACCTTACAAGAAGTTGTGTTGAATAAGCCACACTTGTAGCAGGAATTGCAAGGACTAGAGATAGAAGTGGTACTATCAGGGAGGTTAGCCACTCTCACGGTAATATCCCGACTCAAGGAACAAATGGAGAACACTCAAAAGGAAAATAAAGAGGTCTGCAAGATCAAGAGCCGAATCAGGTTAGGTAAGGCTCGAGATTTTTCTGAGGACGAACATGGAATTGTATGGTACCAAGGAAGGATCTGTGTACCTCAAAGCGCAGACCTCAAAGAGCTGATTCTGCATAAAGCTCATCAAACTTCATACTCAATACACCCTGGTAACACCAAGATGTATTGTAACACCCTGAGTTAGGGGTGAAAACTTCCTTTCTCATCAAATGGCACGCATGCATGTATCTGTAGTATTAGTCAGATTAGTTTCTATCTCAAGCCCTAAAATCTCCAAAATCTATCCTATGACCTCAAATTAAGATCAGATTGTTCAGATGTGATCTATCAGTTACTCTGAACTTAAAAGTCTTCAGAACCTAGATCCAATTCTATCTCTAACTCCCAGAATTATCAACTCCTTCTGTTTTCGAAAACAGAAATACCTTATATTACTTAAATACCCTAAGTTTCAGAAATACAGATTTAATCTGAATCTTGACCAAGCTCAGACCAGATTATTTCTGGAATATGATCATGGGTATGTCAATACCTTAATATAAAAAGTTGACAGCCAGATTCTGCCATCTAGACTCTTTTTACAAATTAGTCCAAGACTTATCGCAAATTAGTCCTTATCTGATATCTGAAAACCTAAAAAGACTAAAATCTCCAGATTAACTCTAAATTCAGAATTTCTTCAGCAGATCTTTCCTAATTGCTATTTGCCACAAGTTTCTCTTCTGTGCAGATATCAAAATCGAACCCTAAATGCCAGAATTCGAAATCGACAAAACTCAAATCTAATTTACCCTAAATTACCCTATTTTCAGTTTGTATCAAAAGCTATCCAAATGTGCCAAATTTTATTTTCAATCCTTGCCAAATCATCTGTGGAATAAAGATTGCCAAAATAGCAGAATCAAATTCAGAACAGACCTTCCGAATCATTAGATTTACAGATCAGTCCAAAACTCAAAGAATTGAAATTGCAAATGAATCCATTTTCGACCAGGTCAACAGCAGCATTCGACCAGGCCGTTTGCTGTACGCAACCAGGACTCGCCGTGGGTTCTTGCGCCGTGCACGTTCGCCGCCGGCCAAGCTTCGCCGCACTTGTGACCATGCATGCCAGTATGCACGTGTCCTTGCCTCAGCCGTCACCGTGGCAGCGTCGTTGCTACGTCGACGACCAGCGTTTGCTCCCGCGCGCGATCAGCAGCAACTTTGTCAGCAATCCATCGCCACGTAGCCTCGCCGCGCCAGTACTTGTCGCCACCGCTTGCTACAAGCTTCGCCAGGTCCCGATGAAGCGACATTGTGATCAGCTGAAGGCTTGTCGCCGTCGCATCACCGTTCTTCGCTGTGTCTTCGCCGCTGATGTCCAGCACGCAAGCAACCTCATCACCAGCAGTCAATCACTTTCTTGTTCCCCTTCGTCATCTTCGCCTGGCCTATTTAAACCCTACTGTGTGCAGCAGCTTCTCCACACTTCACCAGAAACCAGCCAAGTTCCAGAATTTGCTGTTTTCGTTTTCTTCTCCGGCGAGCCGTCGAGGAGGCTCACGGTGCCAGCGCTCTACACTTAATTTCCTGCCAAATTAACAACATCAGTGAGTTCCCCTACTCATCCTCTCTGTGTGATAGCATTTAATTGTTCTCCGGTGGACTCTAACGCAGATGATCGCCGGAAATGGCTGAAAGTCGAAGATGCCCTGTTCCGGCAATGCTGGCCAATTTACCCCGAATTAGCCCTCGATCCTGTAAACAAACTTGATCAGTGGGTTATTTCAAGCAAGCCTGTAAGCTTAGAATCCCTAATTAAACATCATTCGAAGCTTTTCCCTAAACCGAGCTTCACCAGAAAACCGGCGATCGTCGCCAGGCTTCTCCAGTGATCCTCCGGTCAATTTGATGTTACCAGAAACTTCCCTATACCTCCTAGATACTCTCCAAGCAAGGAATTTAGTTCTCTCGGCCTGTAGCAGAAACCCCCAACTGGCAGTGTCTCTTCTCCGGCGCCGATGATTGGAAAAGTGATTCCGGCCATTTCAGCCCTCGAAACCTTGTCATTTAGACGTGCCTTAGCCTCCTGAGTATTTTTGTCTTCTAGCCCGACACCTAGATCGGCCTAGATTGGAAGATATAGCCATGCCAAGATCTTGTCCAGAACTGCTCCAGTGCAACCAGTTCATCTCTGTTCATCATCAAATTTCTTGCTTTCCAGCCATTTTCAGCCCTAGATCCTATTGAATGATTTATTCCTGTTATCAATGCCTACCTCCCAGACAAAGTGGTGCATCATTTGGAGCTCCAGATCAAAAGTTATGCTAAGCCCTAGTTTCTGGCCATGTCAAGATTAATGCCAGGCTATGTCAGTCAGTGGCATTAGCCCTTTTCACTGTCTTCCAGATGTGCATCTTGAGCATAACTTTGTCCCTTAGATTCCTGAGGTTGTGATCTACAATTTCTTCTTCTACCACAACTTGAGTTAAGCACTCTAGCTTTTCTTAAGCTATGTCGATGCTTTGAACCGAATGTCGACCTAAAGACGTTCGCTATTTTTGAGCGAACCAGTCGCAATCTTGATATCATTCTGATATTTTGAGACATTTGGAACCTTGTAAACCTTTGACAGCTAATCTTAATATTGGTTTCCTTAACTTAACCCTAATCAGCCTCTAAACCCAATCTTTTCAGAATCATCAAGACTTCATCTTTGCATCTTTGCATAAAGTATAATAATGTATGGAAAAGATTATGATTATTGGTTGTTTGTTTGATTGGAGAGCAGATCAAGAGCCCGAGTTCGAGGACTTCATTGCGGATCCGACGTCAATTGCTGTATCTTACGACGCGGAAGGCAAGTCATATCCTTGTTCATCTTGAACCTATATTTTAAATGTTGCTAAAACATAACCTTGAATATAGGCAATATTGCATGTGAAAGATTGAGAATGGTTGATTTATCAATTGGCAGTACTAGACTGATTATCTATAAAATGTGAAATAAACAAGTTTTGAGCCATGAACTATTATATGTATTTATATACTTATATTCATGAAATAAAACCCCTAGCCGTGATCAGAAAAATGGTATGGATGGCTGTAGCACTGGAGGTGCTAGACTGCAAAGGAATGCAGGCACTGAAGGTGCAGGGTTGTGGATGGTCTGGTCATTGGCATATAAGGACTAGAACCTTGTGTTGTGCGTCTAGTGGCATGAACAACGTGCTAACCGCAAGCCTGGTATGGGACAGGCCTGAACAAGTAATTATGTGGATCGCACATAAAACCCCTGCATGAGATGTGTAGTGATGCACGATAAACACGGAGCGCGGCTCCCACACATATCACTGAAGGTGATCAAGCACGCTGACCCAGTAATGGGAATAAGCAAAGGGGTGGAGGTTTGGATACAACCTGCCACAACTGTGCCTCGCTGAGAGCCACAGGGTCGGGGGTGAATTGTGAGTAAAACATAACAAAAGTTCTTGTTATTTCCACCTTGCCGCTCACAGTATGAAGTGAGTCAGGGGTCCAATCATTTTGTTATGATAGGAAAGGTTTGAAAGTGGAATATCTTGCGGGTAAATTGGTACCTCTCTGCAGAGTTAAAAACGTATTCGAATACTCCGAGCTCCCGGGTTTATAGGAGTCTGCTGCGGTGGATTAAATCCACGGGGTGTGACACAAGTACTATTTTCTAAATAAAATATGTTTAAATGAAGATTACCCAAATGACATGTGTTGTCATGATAAGGAGTGCTGCCGTGGGCTGTCGTGTGTCGACGTGTCGCGGTAGTGCTATAATCTAGTGAACATGATTGATGATGTTATATTATGAAAAGTGCTGCCATAAGATGAGATGAGAAAGGAAAAGACTATTTTACAAATATCCATAATTCTTGACTAGTCTAGGTTCATATCATCACTACTATATGTACTTACTCTTACCTATGACTTGCTGAGTACGTAAGTGCTCACCCTTGCAACATTCAACTCAATAGATGGAGCCTACTTTGATCAAGATGATGGCACGGAGTATTACGTGGATCCAGAAGGAGGAGAATCAGTTCCGCCAGAGCCCTGAAGTGTGTTGTTCTGCCGTCAACTTCTTTTGTGGGAGGGTCACCTATCTTCTGCTGCGTAGTTAAATATTTTGTTAAACCCTGAATGCCTTGTAGGCATTGTAATCCTCTTTATGTAATATTAAGGCCAGCAGGCCACACTGCTTAATATTTTGTGAGTACTCTGTTGCAATGTAATATACTCCTGTGTTTGACTCATCCTGGGAAGTCAAAGGTTTGTGGTATGGGACTAGCTGCAGCGAGCTAGGTCTCTACAGGAGTAGTCATTGTCCCAGTCTCGGGGCGCGACAAAGAAAAGTTGGTATCAGAGCAACATGAGAACTTGACTGTAGGACGACACCTTTAGGAAATTGGCCGTGCCAGGAAGATGTAATTTATTTAGAAACTATTTGTGGAAATTTTATTTTGGTAAAAATAATGAGCTTTGTAGCTCTTGAAAAACCTTCATTTCAAAATTTTATTTGGATTTCTAAAATTCGGTAAGATTGTGAGAGTGCGTTCTGTTCCAGAGTGTCTTAGAGGTTGGTGTAGACAGAGCTAGTGGATGCTCTTGATAGCTTTGTGATTCGCTGTTGCTTTTGCAATGGTTAATTTGTGTATTATGGCTAATAGCCTAAGTAATTTTATGCATTAAAGTAGTTGCATTAATTTCTGCATTGCTGTCTTAGTTGGCCTTAGTTAGTTAGATCCGTCTAAACTTTTTCAGAGCCACCATGGTTGACACCAGAAGGAGATCTCGAAGTGGAAGAGAAGATATAGGTCAGACTCCGCAAGAAGAAGAAACTATGACAAGAGACCCTTTGTTTCAGCAAGGATCTCAGAGTTCCAATCCACCTCAGAATGAACAACCCAGTCTTCAGGAAATTTTATTGTCAATGGAGAAAAGTCGACAAGAAGCTCAGATAGCTCATACCCAGTTGTTAGCCCAGATAGTTCAAAAACTGCCTACTGGAACAACAGAAGGAACTACTTCTGCTGTAGGAGCAAGATTAACAGATTTCCAAAAGACCCGTCCACCAACATTTTCTAGTGCGACTGATCCCATGGTTGCCGATGATTGGTTACGGGATATCGAGAGGAAACTGGACACGGTCCGATGCAGCGAACGAGAGAAAGTTCTGTTTGGATCTCATCAGTTATCAGGAGCTGCCGCTGCATGGTGGATGAACTACCAGGAAGCCCACTCTGATAAAGATAATATCTCTTGGAGGGAATTTAAGGATCAATTTCAGAAATTTCATATACCTACTGGTGTTATGGCAGCTAAGCGTCGGGAATTTCGGAATTTAACTCAAGGAAGTAAGTCAGTTACTGAGTATCTACACCAATTTACTCATTTGGCTCGATACGCACCTGGAGATGTGGATACTGAAGAGAAGAAGATAGAGCGCTTCACAGAAGGACTTCAACACTATTTACAGTATCAAATTGCTTCTCATGAACTGACGGAATTTCAAACCCTAGTAAACAGAGCTTTAAAGGTGGAAGAAAAGAAGAATATGGGAGAAGAAAGCCGAAAGAGGAGGATGTTCCAGCAAACAAGACCACAGCCAAATCCAATCAGAGGAAGAGTTCCTATCACTCCCAATTTTCGACCATCTTATCAGAATCCCAGACCAGCAATGACATTGTGCCCCAATTGCCGTGGAAATCATTCTCAGAAGGATTGCCCTCATCCTCGTGTTGAGTGTTATCATTGTGGACAGCGTGGGCACCGTAAAGAATTCTGTCCTTGGATACAACTTCCAATGTCCATTGCCAGATCTCAGGCAGGGACACAGCCAGTAGTAACCAGAGCATCACCATCGCAGAATTTTAGAGGAAATTCAGCAGGAAGAGGAGGAAACCTGGCTAATCGAGGAAGAGGAAGAGGTAGAGCACCAACTGCAACCCAAGGAGGAAGATTAAACTATACTTCAATCCAAGAAGCAGGCAACGCCACCGACATTCTTCTAGGTAGATTTCTGATTAAATCTGCATCTGCCTTAATATTGTTTGATCCTGGTGCTACAAATTCATTCATGTCAAGAGCATTTGCATCTGAAGTTGAAATGCATATAGACCAAGTACCACTAGAGTACTCTATGGTTATACAAACCCCAGGGGCTAGATTATCTGTTTACTCGATCTGCCCAAATGTAACTTTCATTATAGAAGGGGTAGAATTTGAGGCAAATCTACTAGTTCTAGAACTGCAAGGACTAGACATTATTTTGGGAATGGATTGGTTGTCCCAACATAAAGGTCTAGTAGACTGTGAAGAGAAGACCCTAAGCCTTGTCAGTAGCCAAGGGGAGAGAGTTCTATTCTATGCAGAGAGATCATCAACCAAGGAACCGCTAAGATCTGTTCAAGCATTGCAAAAGTTATGCCTGGAACAAGTGCCTGTAGTGCAACAATATTCTGATGTGTTTCCAGAGGAACTTCCAGGAATGCCACCTGACAGAGACATAGAGTTCTCTATTGAGCTTAAACCAGGAGCAGCGCCTATAGCAAAACGACCATACCGGATGTCAGTTTCTGAATTAGAAGAGCTCAAGAGTCAATTGGAAGACTTGGAAGATAAAGGATTCATTAAACCCAGTACTTCGCCATGGGGAGCCCCGGTATTATTCGTAAGGAAGAAGGATGGAACCTTACGGATGTGTGTGGATTATCGGGCTCTAAATGAAGTTACCATAAAGAACAAGTATCCATTGCCAAGAATTGATGACTTGTTCGATCAACTTCGAGGAGCTAAAGTATTCTCCAAGATAGACTTGAAGTCTGGATATCATCAGCTGAAGATTAAGAAAGAAGATATATCGAAGACTGCTTTCACTACCAGATACGGACTGTATGAGTTTACAGTAGTACCGTTTCGTTTAACCAATGCCCCAGCAGCCTTCATGAATGTCATGAATAGCACATTTATGGATTTCGTTGACAAGTTTGTCATAGTGTTCATAGATGATATTCTGATATATTCCAGGAATTCAGAAGAGCATGAGCAACATCTACATCTAGTCTTAGAAAGGCTACGAGAAAGGCAATTCTATGCCAAGTTTAATAAATGCGAGTTTTGGATGTCAAAGATTGCATTTCTTGGACATGTGCTGACAGCAGAAGGAATTTCAGTGGATCCAGCTAAAATTTCAGCTATCAAGGAATGGAAGCGACCCACCTCGGTTCCAGAAATTAGAAGTTTCTTGGGATTGGCGGGTTACTATAGGAGATTCATCGAAGGATGCTCCCAAATTGCTAAGTCTCTTACTAATCTGCTAAAGAAGGATGTTGCATTTGAATGGACCACTAAGTGTGAAGAAAGTTTTCAGAAGCTGAAGCAGAAATTGACAACAACACCAGTCCTCACTTTACCGGACAGCAAAGAAGATTTCGTAGTTTACTGTGATGCTTCAAAGCAAGGAATAGGCTGTGTGTTAATGCAACAAGGTCGGGTAGTAGCCTATGCTTCACGCCAGTTGAGGCCACATGAGGAAAACTATCCTACCCATGATTTGGAATTAGCAGCAGTAGTGCATGCCTTGAAGATATGGCGACACTACCTTATTGGGCGTAAATGTGAGATCTTTACAGATCATAAGAGCCTCAAGTATATCTTCACTCAGACAGAGCTCAACATGCGTCAACGACGATGGCTGGAATTGATCAAAGATTATGATCTTAGTATTCAGTACCATCCAGGGAAAGCTAATGTAGTAGCTGATGCCCTAAGCAGAAAAGTTTACAACCTACAAGGAATGGTTATGTTGAAGAACCCTTACCTACAACAAGAGTTGCAGAATCATCAAGTGGAAATAGTACCGCAGGGAACGGTAGCTACTTTAACAATAAAATCTCAACTTGAAGAACAGATAGGAAATGCCCAGAAGGAAGATGAAGAAATTCGTAAGATCAAGAGTCGAATCAAGTTAGGAAAGGCTCAAGGCTTTACTGAAGATAACCAAGGGATTGTATGGTATCGAGGAAGAATCTGTGTACCTCAAAACGCAGATCTTAAGGAAATAATTCTCCATGAAGCACATAAAACTCCATACTCAATACACCCTGGTAACACAAAGATGTATCAAGATTTGAAGACCAGATTCTGGTGGGATAATATGAAGAGCGAGATTGCAAAGTATATTGCAAACTGTGATACATGTCGACGAGTTAAAGCAGAACACCAGAAAATAGCAGGAAAGCTACAACCTCTACCAATACCATTATGGAAATGGGAAGAAATTGGTATGGATTTCATTACAGGATTACCTAAAACTCACGGAGGATATGATTCCATATGGGTTATTGTGGACAGACTTACTAAAGTAGCTCATTTCATACCAGTCAAAAAGATTTATGATGGCAGTAAATTAGCAGAGTTATACATGCAAAGAATAGTGGCATTGCATGGTATTCCTAAGAAGATAGTTTCAGATCGTGGAACACAGTTTACCTCCAAATTTTGGAATAGACTGCATGAAACCCTAGGAACCCAGCTGGATTTCAGTACTGCATATCATCCACAGACAGGAGGACAGACAGAAAGAGTCAACCAAATCCTAGAGGATCTTCTAAGAGCTTGTATACTAGATTATGGGACATCATGGGACAAATGTTTACCATTTGCAGAATTTACATATAATAACAGTTATCAAGCTAGTAAACAGATGGCACCATTTGAAGCTTTATATGGACGTAAATGCAGAACTCCATTACATTGGAATGAGCCAGGAGAACGAAAAGTCATTGGACCAGAGATAGTAGAAGAAGCAGAAGCTCATGTCAGACTCATCAGAGAAAGGTTAAAAACAGCACAATCACGACAAAAGAGTTATGCAGATAAACGACGAAGAGAATTATCTTTTGAACCAGGAGATTTTGTGTATCTCAAGGTTACACCATTCAAAAGATTACAAAGATTCCAAGTGAAAGGAAAGTTATCCCCAAGATACATTGGACCATTTAAGATAATCAAGAGAAAGGGAGAAGTATCATATAAATTGGAATTACCTGAGGGATTAGCAGGAGTGCATGACGTGTTTCATGTCTCTCAGCTCCGGAAATGTTTGAAGGAACCTACTGACCAGATAGATGTACAAGATGTACCATTACAGAAGAATCTCACTTATCTTGAGCACCCAATCAGAATCCTAGCCACTGATGAACGTCAGCTCAGAAGGAAGAAAATCAGATTGTGTAAAGTTCAATGGAAGAATCATTCAGAGCAAGAAGCTACTTGGGAGAAGGAAGAAGATCTTAAGCAAACCTATCCTTATCTTTTCCTGTCGCGCCCCGAGATTGGGACAACGACTACTCCTGTAGAGACCTAGCTCGCTGCAGCTAGTCCCATTCTCACGAACCTTTGACTTCCCAGGATGAGTCAAACACAGGAGTATATTACATTGCAACAGAGTACTCACAAGATATTAAGCAGTGTGGCCTGCTGGCCTTAATATTACATAAAGAGGATTACAATGCCTACAAGGCATTCAGGGTTTAACAAAATATTTAACTACACAGCAGAAGATAGGTGACCCTCCCACAAAAGAAGTTGACGGCAGAACAACACACTTCAGGGTTCTGGCGGAACTGATCCTCCTCCTTAAAGATCCACGAAATACTCCGTGCCATCATCTTGATCAAAGTAGGTTCCATCTATTGAGTTGAATGTTGCAAGGGTGAGCACTTACGTACTCAGCAAGTCATAGGTAAGAGTAGATACATATAGTAATGATGACATGAACCTAGACTAGTCAAGAATTATGGATGTTTATAAAATAATCTTTTTCTTTCACACCTCATTCCATGGCAGCACCTTTCATAATATAACATCATCATTCATGTTCACTAGATTATAGCACTACCGCGACACGTCGACACACGACAGCCCACGGCAGCACTCCTTATCATGACAACACATGTCATTTGGGTAATCTTGATTAAAACATATTTTATTTAGAAAATAATACTTGTGTCACACCCCGTGGATTTAATCCACCGCAGCAGACTCCTATAAAACCCGGGAGCTCGGAGTATTCGAATACGTTTTTAACTCTGCAGAGAGGTACCAATTTACCCGCAAGATATTCCACTTTCAAGCCCATCCTATCAAAATGATTAGACCCCTCCTCACAACCATGTGTGAGTGGCAAGGTGGAGATAACAAGAACTTTTGTTATGCATCACTTACAATTCACCCCTGACCCTGTGGCTCTCAGCGAAACACAGTTGTGGTAGGCTGTATCATAACCTCCACCCCACCTCATTTTCCCATTACTGGGTCAAATACCAGATCACCTTCAGTGATAGTAGGAGTCAGCCTCCAAGTCAATCATCACAACTCATCTCATGCAGGGGTTTTATGTACGATCCACATAAGTACTTGTTCAGGCCTGTCCCATACCAGGCTTGCGGTTAGCACGTTGTTCATGCTATTAGACGCACAACACAAGGTTCTAGTCCTTATATGCCAGTGACCAGACCATCCACAACCCTGCACCTTCAGTGCCTGCATTCCTTTGCAGTCTAGCACCTCCAGTGCTACCGCCATCCACACCATTTTTCTGGTCACGGCTAGGGGTTTTATTTCATGAATATAAGTATATAAATACATATCATAGTTCATGGCTCAAAACTTGTTTATTTCACATTTCACAGATAACCAGTCTAGTACTGCCAATTGATAAATCAACCATTTCCAATCTTTCACATGCAATATTGCCTATATTCAAGGTTATGTTTTAGCAACATTTAAAATATATGTTCAAGATGACCAAGGATATGACTTGCCTTCCGCGTCGTAAGAAACAGCAGTTGATGACGGGTCAACAGCGAAGTCCTCGATCTCGGCTTCTAGATCTGCTCGATGACAAACCAAACAATACACACAAATATTACTTATATATTAAGATGTTTTAGGATCTATATGCAGATATGCTTTACAAGAGTGACTGAACGATACTGGAGATAATTGAGATTACAAGCTGAACTAAGTTGAGTTCTAGGGTTTTAAGGATTTGGCTAAGGATGGATGTTAGATGCTCTTAGGATCTCAAGGTTACAATAAGAACATCAGTTTGAGGCTGGTTTGATCAAGAACAGCGAATGTCAGCAGATTGACATTCAGATCAAGATTCTGACATAACTTCAGGGAAAACTAGAGAGGTTATCTCAAGTTATGACAGTAGAAGAAAATGTAGATCATAACTCTACAAATTCAATGGACAAAGTGGCTTTCAAAATGCACAATCAGAAGTGGGTAAACAGGGCCAATGCCATTGGCTGGCATGCACTGGAATAGTGTCAAAAACTAGGGTTTAGCGGCAAATATAATTCAAGGGCTCAAATCAAGTTGGGATAGAAGAAGAAAATGTTGATCACAACCTCAGGAATCTAAGGGACAAAGTTATGCCCAAAATGCACATCTGGAAGGGAGTGAAAAGGGCTAATGCCACTGACTGACATAGTCTGGCATTGATCTTGACATGGCCAGAAACTAGGGCTTGGCATAACTTTTGATCTAGAGCTCCAAATGATGCACCAATTTGTCTGGGAGGTAGGCAATGATAACAGGAACAAATCATTCAACAAGATCTAGGGCAGAAGATGGCTAGAAGGTGATGAAATTCAGTGATGAACTGAGGTGAACTAGTTGTACTGGAGCAGTTCTGGACAATATTTTGGCATGGCTATAACTTGAATTCTGGGCAGTTTCAGAGATCGAGCTAGAAGACAATTATGCTCAAGAAGTTGAGGCACACCTGAATGACAAAGTGGATGAAGCTGAAACGGCCGGGAAAGGATTTCCGGTGAACTGCGCCGGAGAAGAGACACTGCCAGTTGGGGGTTTCTGCTACAGGCCGAGAGAACTAAATTCCTTGCTTGGAGAGTATCTAGGAGGTATAGGGAAGCTTCTGGTAACATCAAATTGATCGGAGGATCACCGGAGAAGCCTGGCGACGATCGCCGGTTTCTGGTGAAGCTCGATTTAGGGAAAAGCTTCGATTCTTGTTTAAATTCGAAATCCAACTTCACAGGCTTGCTTGATTTGGCTCACTGATCAATTTGCTTCACAGGTTCGAGGGCTAATTCGAATTGAATCGGGCTGCATTGCCGGAACAGGGCAATCTTCGATTTTCAGCTATTTCCGGTGATCGCCGGCGTTAGGGGTCGTCGGGGAGCAATTAAATAGTACAGCACGATGAGGGAGGCGAGGGGAACTTACTAGTGCTGTCAATTTGGTGGTTGAGGCTGCGGTTGAGGCTGTCACCGTGAGGCCTCGAACTGGTCTCGCCGGAGAAGAAGACTAAGGCAGAAAATCTGAGACGTGGATGATTTCCAGTGAGATTTGAGGGAGCTGCTGAGCACAGGGATGCTTACATAGGCAGGCGAAGCATGCGAAGAGAAAACAATGAAGAGATTGGCTGCTGGTGACTTGACTGGTTGCGTGCTGGAGCAACAGCGGCGAAGACACAGCGAAGAACGGTGATGCGACGGCGACAAGCCTTCAGCTGATCACAATGTCGCTTCATCGGGACCTGGCGAAGCTTGTAGCAAGCGGTGGCGACAAGTACTGGTGCGGCGAGGCTATGTGGCGATGCATTGCTGACAAAGTTGCTGCTGATCGCGCGCAGGAGCACATGCTGTTCAACGGCGCTGCCACGGCGTTGCCACGGCACGGCTGAAGCAAGGACACGTACACACAAGCATGCACGGTCACGAGTGCGGCGAAGCTTCACCGGCGGCGAGCAACCACGGCGCAAAGAAACACGGCAAAGCTTCTGGTCGTGTACAGCAAATGGCCTGGTCGATTGCTGCTGTTGACCTGGTCGAAAATGGATTCATTTGCAATTTCAATTCTTTGAGTTTTGGACTGATCTGTAATCTAATGATTTGGAAGGTTTGAACTAAATTTGCTTCTACTGTTTTGGCAATCTTTATTCAACAGATGATTTGGCAGAGATTGAAGATAAAATTTGAGACATTTGGATGATTTTTGATATGAACTGAAAACAGAGTAGATTAGGGTAAAATAAGTCTGAAACTTATTGATCTCGAATTCTGGGATTTAGGGTTTGATTTTGAGATACTCATAAAAGAAGAATTTGTGTTGAAAAGCATTTGGAAGGTGTTCCCGGAATTAGATTTGAATTTGAAGATGATTTGCAACATTTTGCCTTTCTGGCTTTTAGAAAAATCTGGAAGAAGGACTGATCTGCGAATCTGGAGTTTTGGAAGGTTTAAACTGAATTTGATTTCACTGATATAGCAGATTATATTCAACAGAATATTTGGCAAGAACATTTAATAAAATTTGGCACATTTGAATAGTCTTTGATACAGACTGAAAATAGGGTATTTTTAGGGTAATTGAATCTGAACTTTAATTGATTTCGAATTATGGTAATTAAGATGAGATCTTGAAATCTGCACAGAAGAAGAACTTGTTTCAAATAGCATCTAGAAAAGATTTGCCGAAGAAATTCTGAATTTGGAGTTAATCTGGAGATTTTAACCTTTCTAGGTTTTCAGATATCAGATAAGGACTATATTGCGATAATTCTTGGACTGATTTGTGAAAAGAGTCTAGATGGTAGAATCTGGCTGTCAACTTTTTAGTTTAAGGTATTGACATACCCATGATCATATTCCAGAAATAATCTGGTCTGAACTTGGTCAAGATTTTGATTAAATCTGTATTTCTGGAACTTAGGGTGTTTAGGTAATATAATGTATTTCTGTTTTCGAAAACAGAAGAAGTTGATAATTCTGGAAGTTAGGGATAGAATTGGATCTAGGTTCTGAAGACTTTTAAGTTCAGAGTAACTGATAGATCACATCTGAACAATCTGATCTTGATTTGAGGTCACAGGATAGATTTTGGAGATTTTAGGGTTTAGGATAGATACTGATCTGGCTATTACTACAGATACAAGCATGCATGCTATTGATGAAAAAGGAAGTTTTCACCCGTAACTCAGGATGTTACAGATCTACCCTCCTTAAAGAAATCTCGCCCCGAGATTTACCTAAAGCAAGGAAAGATAAGAATAGAGATAGGTTTGCTGAAAATTTTCTTCCTTCTTCCAAGTAGTTCCTTGTTCTAAATGATTCTTCCATTGAACTTTACACAATCCGATTTTCTTCCTTCGGAGCTGACGTTCATCAGTGGCTAGGATTCTGATTGGGTGCTCAAGATAAGTGAGATTCTTCTGTAAAGGCACATCTTGTACATCTATCTGGTCAGTAGGTTCCTTCAAACATTTCCGGAGCTGAGAGACATGAAACACATGTGTACTCCTGTTAATCTTACTGGTAATTCCAGTTCATAGGATGTTTCTCATTCTCTCTTGATTATCTTAAATGGTCCAATGTATCCTTAAAGATAACTTTCCTTTCACTTGAAATCTTTGTAATCTTTTGAATGGTGTGACCTTGAGATACACAAAATCTCCTGGTTCAAATGATAATTCTCTTCTTCGTTTATCTGCATAGCTCTTTTGTCGTGATTGTGCTGTTTTCAGCCTTTCTCTGATGAGTCTGACATGAGCTTTGCTTCTTCTACTATCTTTGGTCCTATGGCTTTTCGTTCTCCTGGCTCATTCCAATGCAATGGAGTTCTGCATTTATGTCCATATAAAGCTTCCAATGGTGCCATCTGTAAATTAACTTGATAACTGTTATTATATGTAACTCTGCAAATGGTAAACATTTGTCCCATGATGCTCCATAATCTAGTATACAAGCTCTTAGAAGATCTTCTAGGATTTGGTTGACTCTTTCTGTCTGTCCTCCTGTTTGCGGATGATATGCAGTACTGAAATCTAGCTGGGTTCCTAGGGTTTCGTGCAGTCTATTCCAAAACTTGGATATAAACTGTGCTCCACGATCTGAGACAATCTTCTTTGGGATTCCATGCAATGCCACTATTCTTTGCATGTATAATTCCGCTAATGTACTGCCATCATAGACCTCTTTGACTGGTATAAAGTGAGCTACCTTGGTGAGCCTATCCACAATAACCCATATAGAATCATATCCTCCTCGCGTTTTAGGTAGTCCTGTAATGAAATCCATACCAATTTCTTCCCATTTCCATAATGGTATTGGTAGAGGTTGTAGCTTTCCTGCTATTTTTCTGGTGTTCTGCTTTAACTCGTCGACATGTATCACAGTTTGCAATATACTCTGCAATATCTCTCTTCATATTATCCCACCAGAATCTGGTCTTCAAATCTTGATACATCTTCGTGTTACCAGGGTGTATTGAGTATGGAGTTTTATGTGCTTCATGGAGAATTATTTCCTTAAGATATGCGTTTCGAGGTACACAGATTCTTCCTCGATACCATACAATCCCTCGGTTATCTTCAGTAAAGCCTTGAACTTTTCCTAACTTGATTCGACTCTTGATCTTACGAATTTCTTCATCTTCCTTCTGGGCATTTCCTATCTGTTCTTCAAGTTGAGATTTTATTGTTAAAGTAGCTACCGTTCCCTGCGGTACTATTTCCACTTGATGATTCTGCAACTCTTGTTGTAGGTAAGGGTTCTTTAACATAACCATTCCTTGTAGGTTGTAAACTTTTCTGCTTAAGACATCGGCCACTACATTAGCTTTCCTTGGATGGTACTAAATACTAAGATCATAATCTTTGAGTTGATCCTTGAGCTTCTCTATATCTGTAACTGACATTTCTGAAAGTTCTTCTGAAAAATACATCAGAATATGGTTGCACTACAGGCGCTTGTTCCAGGCATAATTTTTGTAATGCTTGAACAGATCTTAGCGATTTCTTGACTCATGATCTTTGTTCATAAAATAGAACTCTCTCCCCTTGGCTACTGACAAGACTAAGAGTTTTCTCTTTACAATCTTCTAGGTCTTTATGTTGGGACAACCAATCCATTCCCAAAATAATGTTTAGACCTTGCAGTTCTAGAACTAGTAGATTTGCCTCAAATTCTACCCCTTCTATATTGAAAGTTACATTTGGGCAGATCGAGTAAACAGATAATCTAGCCCCTGGAGTTTGTATAACCATAGAGTACTCTAGTGGTACTTGGTCTATATGCATTTCAACTTCGGATGCAAATGCTCTTGACATGAATGAATTTGTAGCACCAGGATCAAACAATATTAAGGCAGATGCAGATTGAATCAGGAATCTACCTAGAAGAATGTCGGTGGCGTTGCCTGCTTCTTGAATTGAAGTATAGTTTAATCTTCCTCCTTGGGTTGCGGTTGGTGCTCTACCTCTTCCTCTTCCTCGATTAGCCATGTTCCCTCCTCTTCCTGGTGGAGTTCCTTTAGGCTTCGGTGCTGGTGGCACTGGTACTCTGGGTGCTTCTGGTTGTGTTCCTGCCTGTAATCTGGCAATAGATGGTGGAAGCCGGGTCCAAGGACAAAATTCTCTATGATGTCCATGCTGCCAACAGTGATAGCATTGAGTGTTCATGTAAGGGTTTCCTTTGCTTCTGGTAAATATGGCTCTTTTTCTCTTGGGTTTCTGCAGTGGTGATGTTCTGGGTTTTACTGACTGTATCTTTGCTTGAGATATGGCTATGGGTCTTGGGAATTGAATCCAGGGACAGAATTCTTTGCGGTGCCCATGCTGTTTGCAATGAAAACATTTGACACTCGCGTGAGGACAGTTCTTTTGAAGATGATTTCCTTTGCAATTGGGGCACGTCATCCTTATTGGTCTGGGAGTTTGGTATGATGGTTGAAAACTAGAGTTGGTAGGGATTCGCCTTTTAGTTGAGTTTAGTTGTGGTTGCAGTTGTTGAGGCATTCTTCTCTTCTGATCTTCTCCCTTTATATTTTCCTTCTGTGGAGGATTGGAATTCTGAGGTTTTTGCTGAAACAAGGGGTTTCTTGTCATAATATCTTCTTCCTGAGGAGTCTGTTCCCCGTCTTCTCCACTGCATTGAGATCTTCTTCTTGCATCAACCATGGTAGCTCTGAAAAAGAAGTTTGGGCTGATCTAACTATCTAGGGCCAACTAAGACAACAATGCAGAAAATAATGCAAACTACTTTAGTGCATGAAATACTTAGGCTACTAGCCATAATACACAAGTTAACCATTGCAAAAGCAACAGCGAATCACAAACTATCAAGAGCATCCACTAGCTCTATCTACACCAACCTCTAAACACTCTGAAACAACAGAACACACTCTCACAATCTTACCGAATTTTAGAAAATCCAAATAAAATTTTGAAATAAAATTTTCAAGAGCTACAAAGCTCATTGTTTTTATCAAACTACAATTTTCATCAAATAGTTTTCTAAATAAATTACGTCTTCCTGGCACGGCCAATCTCTAAAGGTGTCGTCCTACAGTCAAGTTCTCATGTTGCTCTGATACCAACTTTTCTTGTCGCGCCCCGAGATTGGGACAACGACTACTCCTGTAGAGACCTAGCTCGCTGCAGCTAGTCCCATTCTCACGAACCTTTGACTTCCCAGGATGAGTCAAACACAGGAGTATATTACATTGCAACAGAGTACTCACAAGATATTAAGCAGTGTGGCCTGCTGGCCTTAATATTACATAAAGAGGATTACAATGCCTACAAGGCATTCAGGGTTTAACAAAATATTTAACTACACAGCAGAAGATAGGTGACCCTCCCACAAAAGAAGTTGACGGCAGAACAACACACTTCAGGGTTCTGGCGGAACTGATCCTCCTCCTTAAAGATCCACGAAATACTCCGTGCCATCATCTTGATCAAAGTAGGTTCCATCTATTGAGTTGAATGTTGCAAGGGTGAGCACTTACGTACTCAGCAAGTCATAGGTAAGAGTAGATACATATAGTAATGATGACATGAACCTAGACTAGTCAAGAATTATGGATGTTTATAAAATAATCTTTTTCTTTCACACCTCATTCCATGGCAGCACCTTTCATAATATAACATCATCATTCATGTTCACTAGATTATAGCACTACCGCGACACGTCGACACACGACAGCCCACGGCAGCACTCCTTATCATGACAACACATGTCATTTGGGTAATCTTGATTAAAACATATTTTATTTAGAAAATAATACTTGTGTCACACCCCGTGGATTTAATCCACCGCAGCAGACTCCTATAAAACCCGGGAGCTCGGAGTATTCGAATACGTTTTTAACTCTGCAGAGAGGTACCAATTTACCCGCAAGATATTCCACTTTCAAGCCCATCCTATCAAAATGATTAGACCCCTCCTCACAACCATGTGTGAGTGGCAAGGTGGAGATAACAAGAACTTTTGTTATGCATCACTTACAATTCACCCCTGACCCTGTGGCTCTCAGCGAAACACAGTTGTGGTAGGCTGTATCATAACCTCCACCCCACCTCATTTTCCCATTACTGGGTCAAATACCAGATCACCTTCAGTGATAGTAGGAGTCAGCCTCCAAGTCAATCATCACAACTCATCTCATGCAGGGGTTTTATGTACGATTGATGTTTATCTGATTTGCATGCTTTTTCCTGCATATTTTACCCAGGCTTGTGCACATTTTAGTCTTGTATTACGTCATATTTCTAGATTATTCCAGATTTGTCGCCAAATCGAGCGGATTACTCGTTTTGCAATTTTTATCGCAGGTCGGCGACGATTGGACGGTCTTTTCGGCTGACGGACGCGCTTCATTGGTTGGATCCAAGCCTCGGTCGATTCCAGATGAAAGCGCTCGTTCCTACGGACGCGTAGGAACTGACCGCGCTTGAATCGGAGTCTCCGGGAGCCCGGAACGCTCAATTCCGGTTGCCGAGGACCCAGCAGCTATTTCCAGAGAACCCAGGGGCCTTTTCGCAAAAAGACCAAAAATTGGCTTAATCCAGCCCGGCCGCCACTGTGGAGAGGGGAGCCCGGCATTTATTTTTTTACTCCTTTCTTCTTCTTCCCCAAATCACTCTTCCACACCTCCCTCCACCTCGCCGCCGGCGGCCGGGCCATACGCCGGCGGTGCTCCATCCTCACCACCGACGAACCAGACCACGGTGCAGTTCCTTTTTTTTCATCCTTCCTTCCCTCCTCTCCCCATTTCTTCTCTTCTTTCCTTCTTTTCTTTTTCTCGCCACCGTCTTCTTCTCCGGCGCAATTTCTCCTTCTGTCTCCCCCAAAATCCTCCACACCTCCGTCCACCCCCGGCGCTAGCCGGTCTCTTCTTCCTCCCCTTCTTCCTTTTTTTCTGTCCATTTCTTGCTCCAGCCTCTTCTTCGCGCCGCCCCACGCCAGATCCGGCCGGATCTGGCCGATCTACATCCCGCGTCGCCGCCACACGCCGCCGTCGCCGATCCCGCCGCAGATCCTCCCTCGAACCACTGCACCTCGCGCCAGATCTGGCTCCTGCGCCGCCATAGCCGCCCTCAAAGCTCCCGCTCCCACGTCGCCGTGCGCCTCCCGGCCACCACGCCGCACGCCGGCGATCCTCGCCTCCACGGCTTGAGCAGCCCGCGCTGCCGCCACCACATCTCCACCGGAGCCGCCGCGCTGCACCTCCGCGCCGCGCCGCGCCTCCATCCCGCGCCTCCGGCCTCCGCGCCGTGCCTCTTCTTCGCGTCGCCGCCACCGGATCTCCACAGCGCCGCCGATCCATTGCTGCGCCGCCTCCTCAGCGCCCACAAGCGGCGCCACTACCTCCAGCGCCGTGCCGCCTCCACAGCCTCCGCGTGACTCCAGCCGCCCAAGCCGCCGCCCTCCAGCGCCGTTGTTCACCTCCACCGGCGCCGCTCCACCGCACCGCGCCTCCACAGCGCGCCACCGCTGATCCTCGTCCCCGCCACGCCCTCGCGCCGCCTTGTTCCACGCCCTCGCGCCGCCGCACGCTAGATCCGGCCGGATCTGCCATCTCCGACCTTCGCCGTGCACCAACTCCACGAGCGCCTTCTTCCTCGACACGGCTGCAGCTCCTTCGACCGCAGCAACTCCCTCGACCGCGGCCATCTACTTCGACCTCTTCTCCAGCTACTCCAGCAGCCATCACACTGGTTCTACTTCTTCTCACTTTCTTTATTCTTGAATTGTGATGAACTGAAATGGATTCAATGTATGAGATGATAAAATTGTGTAAATGCTGAGAATCAATACTCATTTCTGAATCAAATGCAAAGTAAATTCCTTAGTCTATCCTATTTGAATTGAGTTAATTTCCTCTGTCTCTCTGTGATGTTCTTGTTTGGGCTATCTGTATTGAGTTTAAATGGTGTTGTGATAAACTGAAAGCTGTGCTGGATTAGTTTTCATCCCCTGTTTATCAGTACCCTGTTGCTTCAAATACCTGAACTGAAATTTGATGGATCAATTCTTAGTCTTTGGACTGAATTGAAAGGTTTTAAAATCTGTAATTGTTCTTTGCTCATAATTGATGAATCAAAGTCCTGAAGCTGAATTCCATTGGTTGCAATTGAATCCATTTTACTGTTTGAGATGATTCGAGCTGATTTGAGCTTTTGTTCTTGACATTTGTTTGTTCATGGATAGCCAAGAACTTGGATTTGCATTGTTTCTGTTGATAGTGTTGAGCTATGGATTTTTGCTTGTGCTTGCTTGGGGATGGCTGTTAAGAGGAGTTGAAGTACGTTATGTGCTATTTAATCATGCATTTGTTCGTTGATTTCATCGACAGCTCACTTGTATTAGTTGTTTTCGCCGTGCTTTTGCGAGACTACTAAACGACAATGATTCTATCGCATGTACTCACGAACGTATGTATAGATTTAGCACAGATCGTTTGTATCCCTCTCTTTTCTTTCATCCGATTTATTTTCTTTTGCCATTGATTTAGTTTAGCTATTCACGATTTGTTTTCTCTAGTCCTTGTGGAAAGAACGACTAGAATACTCGCCTTACTGCATCGTCCTCGTTCTATTGCGAGACGGTCTAGGCCGGTATCAATTTTTGGATCCACATAAGTACTTGTTCAGGCCTGTCCCATACCAGGCTTGCGGTTAGCACGTTGTTCATGCCACTAGACGCACAACACAAGGTTCTAGTCCTTATATGCCAGTGACCAGACCATCCACAACCCTGCACCTTCAGTGCCTGCATTCCTTTGCAGTCTAGCACCTCCAGTGCTACCGCCATCCACACCATTTTTCTGGTCACGGCTAGGGGTTTTATTTCATGAATATAAGTATATAAATACATATCATAGTTCATGGCTCAAAACTTGTTTGTTTCACATTTCACAGATAACCAGTCTAGTACTGCCAATTGATAAATCAACCATTTCCAATCTTTCACATGCAATATTGCCTATATTCAAGGTTATGTTTTAGCAACATATAAAATATAGGTTCAAGATGACCAAGGATATGACTTGCCTTCCGCGTCGTAAGAAACAGCAGTTGATGACGGGTCAACAGCGAAGTCCTCGATCTCGGCTTCTAGATCTGCTCGATGACAAACCAAACAATACACACAAATATTACTTATATATTAAGATGTTTTAGGATCTATATGCAGATATGCTTTACAAGAGTGACTGAACGATACTGGAGATAATTGAGATTACAAGCTGAACTAAGTTGAGTTCTAGGGTTTTAAGGATTTGGCTAAGGATGGATGTTAGATGCTCTTAGGATCTCAAGGTTACAATAAGAACATCAGTTTGAGGCTGGTTTGATCAAGAACAGGGAATGTCAGCAGATTGACATTCAGATCAAGATTCTGACATAACTTCAGGGAAAACTAGAGAGGTTATCTCAAGTTATGACAGTAGAAGAAAATGTAGATCATAACTCTACAAATTCAATGGACAAAGTGGCTTTCAAAATGCACAATCAGAAGTGGGTAAACAGGGCCAATGCCATTGGCTGGCATGCACTGGAATAGTGTCAAAAACTAGGGTTTAGCGGCAAATATAATTCAAGGGCTCAAATCAAGTTGTGATAGAAGAAGAAAATGTTGATCACAACCTCAGGAATCTAAGGGACAAAGTTATGCCCAAAATGCACATCTGGAAGGGAGTGAAAAGGGCTAATGCCACTGACTGACATAGTCTGGCATTGATCTTGACATGGCCAGAAACTAGGGCTTGGCATAACTTTTGATCTAGAGCTCCAAATGATGCACCAATTTGTCTGGGAGGTAGGCAATGATAACAGGAACAAATCATTCAACAAGATCTAGGGCAGAAGATGGCTAGAAGGTGATGAAATTCAGTGATGAACTGAGGTGAACTAGTTGTACTGGAGCAGTTCTGGACAATATTTTGGCATGGCTATAACTTGAATTCTGGGCAGTTTCAGAGATCGAGCTAGAAGACAATTATGCTCAAGAAGTTGAGGCACACCTGAATGACAAAGTGGATGAAGCTGAAACGGCCGGGAAAGGATTTCCGGTGAACTGCGCCGGAGAAGAGACACTGCCAGTTGGGGGTTTCTGCTACAGGCCGAGAGAACTAAATTCCTTGCTTGGAGAGTATCTAGGAGGTATAGGGAAGCTTCTGGTAACATCAAATTGATCGGAGGATCACCGGAGAAGCCTGGCGACGATCGCCGGTTTCTGGTGAAGCTCGATTTAGGGAAAAGCTTCGATTCTTGTTTAAATTCGAAATCCAACTTCACAGGCTTGCTTGATTTGGCTCACTGATCAATTTGCTTCACAGGTTCGAGGGCTAATTCCAATTGAATCGGGCTGCATTGCCGGAACAGGGCAATCTTCGATTTTCAGCTATTTCCGGTGATCGCCGGCGTTAGGGGTCGTCGGGGAGCAATTAAATAGTACAGCACGATGAGGGAGGCGAGGGGAACTTACTAGTGCTGTCAATTTGGTGGTTGAGGCTGCGGTTGAGGCTGTCACCGTGAGGCCTCGAACTGGTCTCGCCGGAGAAGAAGACTAAGACAGAAAATCTGAGACGTGGATGATTTCCAGTGAGGTTTGAGGGAGCTGCTGAGCACAGGGATGCTTAAATAGGCAGGCGAAGCATGCGAAGAGAAAACAATGAAGAGATTGGCTGCTGGTGACTTGACTGGTTGCGTGCTGGAGCAACAGCGGCGAAGACACAGCGAAGAACGGTGATGCGACGGCGACAAGCCTTCAGCTGATCACAATGTCGCTTCATCGGGACCTGGCGAAGCTTGTAGCAAGCGGTGGCGACAAGTACTGGCGCGGCGAGGCTACGTGGCGATGGATTGCTGACAAAGTTGCTGCTGATCGCGCGCAGGAGCACATGCTGTTCAACGGCGCTGCCACGGCGTTGCCACGGCACGGCTGAAGCAAGGACACGTACACACAAGCATGCACGGTCACGAGTGCGGCGAAGCTTCACCGGCGGCGAGCAACCACGGCGCAAAGAAACACGGCAAAGCTTCTGGTCGTGTACAGCAAATGGCCTGGTCGATTGCTGCTGTTGACCTGGTCGAAAATGGATTCATTTGCAATTTCAATTCTTTGAGTTTTGGACTGATCTGTAAATCTAATGATTTGGAAGGTTTGAACTAAATTTGCTTCTACTGTTTTGGCAATCTTTATTCAACAGATGATTTGGCAGAGATTGAAGATAAAATTTGAGACATTTGGATGATTTTTGATATGAACTGAAAACAGAGTAGATTAGGGTAAAATAAGTCTGAAACTTATTGATCTCGAATTCTGGGATTTAGGGTTTGATTTTGAGATACTCATAAAAGAAGAATTTGTGTTGAAAAGCATTTGGAAGGTGTTCCCTGAATTAGATTTGAATTTGAAGATGATTTGCAACATTTTGCCTTTCTGGCTTTTAGAAAAATCTGGAAGAAGGACTGATCTGCGAATCTGGAGTTTTGGAAGGTTTAAACTGAATTTGATTTCACTGATATAGCAGATTATATTCAACAGAATATTTGGCAAGAACATTTAATAAAATTTGGCACATTTGAATAGTCTTTGATACAGACTGAAAATAGGGTATTTTTAGGGTAATTGAATCTCAACTTTAATTGATTTCGAATTATGGTAATTAAGATGAGATCTTGAAATCTGCACAGAAGAAGAACTTGTTTCAAATAGCATCTAGAAAAGATTTGCCGAAGAAATTCTGAATTTGGAGTTAATCTGGAGATTTTAACCTTTCTAGGTTTTCAGATATCAGATAAGGACTATATTGCGATAATTCTTGGACTGATTTGTGAAAAGAGTCTAGATGGTAGAATCTGGCTGTCAACTTTTTAGTTTAAGGTATTGACATACCCATGATCATATTCCAGAAATAATCTGGTCTGAACTTGGTCAAGATTTTGATTAAATCTGTATTTCTGGAACTTAGGGTGTTTAGGTAATATAATGTATTTCTGTTTTCGAAAACAGAAGAAGTTGATAATTCTGGAAGTTAGGGATAGAATTGGATCTAGGTTCTGAAGACTTTTAAGTTCAGAGTAACTGATAGATCACATCTGAACAATCTGATCTTGATTTGAGGTCACAGGATAGATTTTGGAGATTTTAGGGTTTAGGATAGATACTGATCTGGCTATTACTACAGATACAAGCATGCATGCTATTGATGAAAAAGGAAGTTTTCACCCGTAACTCAGGATGTTACAGATCTACCCTCCTTAAAGAAATCTCGCCCCGAGATTTACCTAAAGCAAGGAAAGATAAGAATAGAGATAGGTTTGCTGAAAATTTTCTTCCTTCTTCCAAGTAGTTCCTTGTTCTAAATGATTCTTCCATTGAACTTTACACAATCCGATTTTCTTCCTTCGGAGCTGACGTTCATCAGTGGCTAGGATTCTGATTGGGTGCTCAAGATAAGTGAGATTCTTCTGTAAAGGCACATCTTGTACATCTATCTGGTCAGTAGGTTCCTTCAAACATTTCCGGAGCTGAGAGACATGAAACACATGTGTACTCCTGTTAATCTTACTGGTAATTCCAGTTCATAGGATGTTTCTCATTCTCTCTTGATTATCTTAAATGGTCCAATGTATCCTTAAAGATAACTTTCCTTTCACTTGAAATCTTTGTAATCTTTTGAATGGTGTGACCTTGAGATACACAAAATCTCCTGGTTCAAATGATAATTCTCTTCTTCGTTTATCTGCATAGCTCTTTTGTCGTGATTGTGCTGTTTTCAGCCTTTCTCTGATGAGTCTGACATGAGCTTTGCTTCTTCTACTATCTTTGGTCCTATGGCTTTTCGTTCTCCTGGCTCATTCCAATGCAATGGAGTTCTGCATTTATGTCCATATAAAGCTTCCAATGGTGCCATCTGTAAATTAACTTGATAACTGTTATTATATGTAACTCTGCAAATGGTAAACATTTGTCCCATGATGCTCCATAATCTAGTATACAAGCTCTTAGAAGATCTTCTAGGATTTGGTTGACTCTTTCTGTCTGTCCTCCTGTTTGCGGATGATATGCAGTACTGAAATCTAGCTGGGTTCCTAGGGTTTCGTGCAGTCTATTCCAAAACTTGGATATAAACTGTGCTCCACGATCTGAGACAATCTTCTTTGGGATTCCATGCAATGCCACTATTCTTTGCATGTATAATTCCGCTAATGTACTGCCATCATAGACCTCTTTGACTGGTATAAAGTGAGCTACCTTGGTGAGCCTATCCACAATAACCCATATAGAATCATATCCTCCTCGCGTTTTAGGTAGTCCTGTAATGAAATCCATACCAATTTCTTCCCATTTCCATAATGGTATTGGTAGAGGTTGTAGCTTTCCTGCTATTTTTCTGGTGTTCTGCTTTAACTCGTCGACATGTATCACAGTTTGCAATATACTCTGCAATATCTCTCTTCATATTATCCCACCAGAATCTGGTCTTCAAATCTTGATACATCTTCGTGTTACCAGGGTGTATTGAGTATGGAGTTTTATGTGCTTCATGGAGAATTATTTCCTTAAGATATGCGTTTCGAGGTACACAGATTCTTCCTCGATACCATACAATCCCTCGGTTCTCTTCAGTAAAGCCTTGAACTTTTCCTAACTTGATTCGACTCTTGATCTTACGAATTTCTTCATCTTCCTTCTGGGCATTTCCTATCTGTTCTTCAAGTTGAGATTTTATTGTTAAAGTAGCTACCGTTCCCTGCGGTACTATTTCCACTTGATGATTCTGCAACTCTTGTTGTAGGTAAGGGTTCTTTAACATAACCATTCCTTGTAGGTTGTAAACTTTTCTGCTTAAGACATCGGCCACTACATTAGCTTTCCTTGGATGGTACTAAATACTAAGATCATAATCTTTGAGTTGATCCTTGAGCTTCTCTATATCTGTAACTGACATTTCTGAAAGTTCTTCTGAAAAATACATCAGAATATGGTTGCACTACAGGCGCTTGTTCCAGGCATAATTTTTGTAATGCTTGAACAGATCTTAGCGATTTCTTGACTCATGATCTTTGTTCATAAAATAGAACTCTCTCCCCTTGGCTACTGACAAGACTAAGAGTTTTCTCTTTACAATCTTCTAGGTCTTTATGTTGGGACAACCAATCCATTCCCAAAATAATGTTTAGACCTTGCAGTTCTAGAACTAGTAGATTTGCCTCAAATTCTACCCCTTCTATATTGAAAGTTACATTTGGGCAGATCGAGTAAACAGATAATCTAGCCCCTGGAGTTTGTATAACCATAGAGTACTCTAGTGGTACTTGGTCTATATGCATTTCAACTTCGGATGCAAATGCTCTTGACATGAATGAATTTGTAGCACCAGGATCAAACAATATTAAGGCAGATGCAGATTGAATCAGGAATCTACCTAGAAGAATGTCGGTGGCGTTGCCTGCTTCTTGAATTGAAGTATAGTTTAATCTTCCTCCTTGGGTTGCGGTTGGTGCTCTACCTCTTCCTCTTCCTCGATTAGCCATGTTCCCTCCTCTTCCTGGTGGAGTTCCTTTAGGCTTCGGTGCTGGTGGCACTGGTACTCTGGGTGCTTCTGGTTGTGTTCCTGCCTGTAATCTGGCAATAGATGGTGGAAGCCGGGTCCAAGGACAAAATTCTCTATGATGTCCATGCTGCCAACAGTGATAGCATTGAGTGTTCATGTAAGGGTTTCCTTTGCTTCTGGTAAATATGGCTCTTTTTCTCTTGGGTTTCTGCAGTGGTGATGTTCTGGGTTTTACTGACTGTATCTTTGCTTGAGATATGGCTATGGGTCTAGGGAATTGAATCCAGGGACAGAATTCTTTGCGGTGCCCATGCTGTTTGCAATGAAAACATTTGACACTCGCGTGAGGACAGTTCTTTTGAAGATGATTTCCTTTGCAATTGGGGCACGTCATCCTTATTGGTCTGGGAGTTTGGTATGATGGTTGAAAACTAGAGTTGGTAGGGATTCGCCTTTTAGTTGAGTTTAGTTGTGGTTGCAGTTGTTGAGGCATTCTTCTCTTCTGATCTTCTCCCTTTATATTTTCCTTCTGTGGAGGATTGGAATTCTGAGGTTTTTGCTGAAACAAGGGGTTTCTTGTCATAATATCTTCTTCCTGAGGAGTCTGTTCCCCGTCTTCTCCACTGCATTGAGATCTTCTTCTTGCATCAACCATGGTAGCTCTGAAAAAGAAGTTTGGGCTGATCTAACTATCTAGGGCCAACTAAGACAACAATGCAGAAAATAATGCAAACTACTTTAGTGCATGAAATACTTAGGCTACTAGCCATAATACACAAGTTAACCATTGCAAAAGCAACAGCGAATCACAAACTATCAAGAGCATCCACTAGCTCTATCTACACCAACCTCTAAACACTCTGAAACAACAGAACACACTCTCACAATCTTACCGAATTTTAGAAAATCCAAATAAAATTTTGAAATAAAATTTTCAAGAGCTACAAAGCTCATTGTTTTTATCAAAATACAATTTTCATCAAATAGTTTTCTAAATAAATTACGTCTTCCTGGCACGGCCAATCTCTAAAGGTGTCGTCCTACAGTCAAGTTCTCATGTTGCTCTGATACCAACTTTTCTTGTCGCGCCCCGAGATTGGGACAACGACTACTCCTGTAGAGACCTAGCTCGCTGCAGCTAGTCCCATTCTCACGAACCTTTGACTTCCCAGGATGAGTCAAACACAGGAGTATATTACATTGCAACAGAGTACTCACAAGATATTAAGCAGTGTGGCCTGCTGGCCTTAATATTACATAAAGAGGATTACAATGCCTACAAGGCATTCAGGGTTTAACAAAATATTTAACTACACAGCAGAAGATAGGTGACCCTCCCACAAAAGAAGTTGACGGCAGAACAACACACTTCAGGGTTCTGGCGGAACTGATCCTCCTCCTTAAAGATCCACGAAATACTCCGTGCCATCATCTTGATCAAAGTAGGTTCCATCTATTGAGTTGAATGTTGCAAGGGTGAGCACTTACGTACTCAGCAAGTCATAGGTAAGAGTAGATACATATAGTAATGATGACATGAACCTAGACTAGTCAAGAATTATGGATGTTTATAAAATAATCTTTTTCTTTCACACCTCATTCCATGGCAGCACCTTTCATAATATAACATCATCATTCATGTTCACTAGATTATAGCACTACCGCGACACGTCGACACACGACAGCCCACGGCAGCACTCCTTATCATGACAACACATGTCATTTGGGTAATCTTGATTAAAACATATTTTATTTAGAAAATAATACTTGTGTCACACCCCGTGGATTTAATCCACCGCAGCAGACTCCTATAAAACCCGGGAGCTCGGAGTATTCGAATACGTTTTTAACTCTGCAGAGAGGTACCAATTTACCCGCAAGATATTCCACTTTCAAGCCCATCCTATCAAAATGATTAGACCCCTCCTCACAACCATGTGTGAGTGGCAAGGTGGAGATAACAAGAACTTTTGTTATGCATCACTTACAATTCACCCCTGACCCTGTGGCTCTCAGCGAAACACAGTTGTGGTAGGCTGTATCATAACCTCCACCCCACCTCATTTTCCCATTACTGGGTCAAATACCAGATCACCTTCAGTGATAGTAGGAGTCAGCCTCCAAGTCAATCATCACAACTCATCTCATGCAGGGGTTTTATGTACGATCCACATAAGTACTTGTTCAGGCCTGTCCCATACCAGGCTTGCGGTTAGCACGTTGTTCATGCCACTAGACGCACAACACAAGGTTCTAGTCCTTATATGCCAGTGACCAGACCATCCACAACCCTGCACCTTCAGTGCCTGCATTCCTTTGCAGTCTAGCACCTCCAGTGCTACCGCCATCCACACCATTTTTCTGGTCACGGCTAGGGGTTTTATTTCATGAATATAAGTATATAAATACATATCATAGTTCATGGCTCAAAACTTGTTTGTTTCACATTTCACAGATAACCAGTCTAGTACTGCCAATTGATAAATCAACCATTTCCAATCTTTCACATGCAATATTGCCTATATTCAAGGTTATGTTTTAGCAACATATAAAATATAGGTTCAAGATGACCAAGGATATGACTTGCCTTCCGCGTCGTAAGAAACAGCAGTTGATGACGGGTCAACAGCGAAGTCCTCGATCTCGGCTTCTAGATCTGCTCGATGACAAACCAAACAATACACACAAATATTACTTATATATTAAGATGTTTTAGGATCTATATGCAGATATGCTTTACAAGAGTGACTGAACGATACTGGAGATAATTGAGATTACAAGCTGAACTAAGTTGAGTTCTAGGGTTTTAAGGATTTGGCTAAGGATGGATGTTAGATGCTCTTAGGATCTCAAGGTTACAATAAGAACATCAGTTTGAGGCTGGTTTGATCAAGAACAGCGAATGTCAGCAGATTGACATTCAGATCAAGATTCTGACATAACTTCAGGGAAAACTAGAGAGGTTATCTCAAGTTATGACAGTAGAAGAAAATGTAGATCATAACTCTACAAATTCAATGGACAAAGTGGCTTTCAAAATGCACAATCAGAAGTGGGTAAACAGGGCCAATGCCATTGGCTGGCATGCACTGGAATAGTGTCAAAAACTAGGGTTTAGCGGCAAATATAATTCAAGGGCTCAAATCAAGTTGTGATAGAAGAAGAAAATGTTGATCACAACCTCAGGAATCTAAGGGACAAAGTTATGCCCAAAATGCACATCTGGAAGGGAGTGAAAAGGGCTAATGCCACTGACTGACATAGTCTGGCATTGATCTTGACATGGCCAGAAACTAGGGCTTGGCATAACTTTTGATCTAGAGCTCCAAATGATGCACCAATTTGTCTGGGAGGTAGGCAATGATAACAGGAACAAATCATTCAACAAGATCTAGGGCAGAAGATGGCTAGAAGGTGATGAAATTCAGTGATGAACTGAGGTGAACTAGTTGTACTGGAGCAGTTCTGGACAATATTTTGGCATGGCTATAACTTGAATTCTGGGCAGTTTCAGAGATCGAGCTAGAAGACAATTATGCTCAAGAAGTTGAGGCACACCTGAATGACAAAGTGGATGAAGCTGAAACGGCCGGGAAAGGATTTCCGGTGAACTGCGCCGGAGAAGAGACACTGCCAGTTGGGGGTTTCTGCTACAGGCCGAGAGAACTAAATTCCTTGCTTGGAGAGTATCTAGGAGGTATAGGGAAGCTTCTGGTAACATCAAATTGATCGGAGGATCACCGGAGAAGCCTGGCGACGATCGCCGGTTTCTGGTGAAGCTCGATTTAGGGAAAAGCTTCGATTCTTGTTTAAATTCGAAATCCAACTTCAGAGGCTTGCTTGATTTGGCTCACTGATCAATTTGCTTCACAGGTTCGAGGGCTAATTCGAATTGAATCGGGCTGCATTGCCGGAACAGGGCAATCTTCGATTTTCAGCTATTTCCGGTGATCGCCGGCGTTAGGGGTCGTCGGGGAGCAATTAAATAGTACAGCACGATGAGGGAGGCGAGGGGAACTTACTAGTGCTGTCAATTTGGTGGTTGAGGCTGCGGTTGAGGCTGTCACCGTGAGGCCTCGAACTGGTCTCGCCGGAGAAGAAGACTAAGACAGAAAATCTGAGACGTGGATGATTTCCAGTGAGGTTTGAGGGAGCTGCTGAGCACAGGGATGCTTAAATAGGCAGGCGAAGCATGCGAAGAGAAAACAATGAAGAGATTGGCTGCTGGTGACTTGACTGGTTGCGTGCTGGAGCAACAGCGGCGAAGACACAGCGAAGAACGGTGATGCGACGGCGACAAGCCTTCAGCTGATCACAATGTCGCTTCATCGGGACCTGGCGAAGCTTGTAGCAAGCGGTGGCGACAAGTACTGGCGCGGCGAGGCTACGTGGCGATGGATTGCTGACAAAGTTGCTGCTGATCGCGCGCAGGAGCACATGCTGTTCAACGGCGCTGCCACGGCGTTGCCACGGCACGGCTGAAGCAAGGACACGTACACACAAGCATGCACGGTCACGAGTGCGGCGAAGCTTCACCGGCGGCGAGCAACCACGGCGCAAAGAAACACGGCAAAGCTTCTGGTCGTGTACAGCAAATGGCCTGGTCGATTGCTGCTGTTGACCTGGTCGAAAATGGATTCATTTGCAATTTCAATTCTTTGAGTTTTGGACTGATCTGTAAATCTAATGATTTGGAAGGTTTGAACTAAATTTGCTTCTACTGTTTTGGCAATCTTTATTCAACAGATGATTTGGCAGAGATTGAAGATAAAATTTGAGACATTTGGATGATTTTTGATATGAACTGAAAACAGAGTAGATTAGGGTAAAATAAGTCTGAAACTTATTGATCTCGAATTCTGGGATTTAGGGTTTGATTTTGAGATACTCATAAAAGAAGAATTTGTGTTGAAAAGCATTTGGAAGGTGTTCCCTGAATTAGATTTGAATTTGAAGATGATTTGCAACATTTTGCCTTTCTGGCTTTTAGAAAAATCTGGAAGAAGGACTGATCTGCGAATCTGGAGTTTTGGAAGGTTTAAACTGAATTTGATTTCACTGATATAGCAGATTATATTCAACAGAATATTTGGCAAGAACATTTAATAAAATTTGGCACATTTGAATAGTCTTTGATACAGACTGAAAATAGGGTATTTTTAGGGTAATTGAATCTGAACTTTAATTGATTTCGAATTATGGTAATTAAGATGAGATCTTGAAATCTGCACAGAAGAAGAACTTGTTTCAAATAGCATCTAGAAAAGATTTGCCGAAGAAATTCTGAATTTGGAGTTAATCTGGAGATTTTAACCTTTCTAGGTTTTCAGATATCAGATAAGGACTATATTGCGATAATTCTTGGACTGATTTGTGAAAAGAGTCTAGATGGTAGAATCTGGCTGTCAACTTTTTAGTTTAAGGTATTGACATACCCATGATCATATTCCAGAAATAATCTGGTCTGAACTTGGTCAAGATTTTGATTAAATCTGTATTTCTGGAACTTAGGGTGTTTAGGTAATATAATGTATTTCTGTTTTCGAAAACAGAAGAAGTTGATAATTCTGGAAGTTAGGGATAGAATTGGATCTAGGTTCTGAAGACTTTTAAGTTCAGAGTAACTGATAGATCACATCTGAACAATCTGATCTTGATTTGAGGTCACAGGATAGATTTTGGAGATTTTAGGGTTTAGGATAGATAATGATCTGGCTATTACTACAGATACAAGCATGCATGCTATTGATGAAAAAGGAAGTTTTCACCCCTAACTCAGGATGTTACAGATCTACCCTCCTTAAAGAAATCTCGCCCCGAGATTTACCTAAAGCAAGGAAAGATAAGAATAGAGATAGGTTTGCTGAAAATTTTCTTCCTTCTTCCAAGTAGTTCCTTGTTCTAAATGATTCTTCCATTGAACTTTACACAATCCGATTTTCTTCCTTCGGAGCTGACGTTCATCAGTGGCTAGGATTCTGATTGGGTGCTCAAGATAAGTGAGATTCTTCTGTAAAGGCACATCTTGTACATCTATCTGGTCAGTAGGTTCCTTCAAACATTTCCGGAGCTGAGAGACATGAAACACATGTGTACTCCTGTTAATCTTACTGGTAATTCCAGTTCATAGGATGTTTCTCATTCTCTCTTGATTATCTTAAATGGTCCAATGTATCCTTAAAGATAACTTTCCTTTCACTTGAAATCTTTGTAATCTTTTGAATGGTGTGACCTTGAGATACACAAAATCTCCTGGTTCAAATGATAATTCTCTTCTTCGTTTATCTGCATAGCTCTTTTGTCGTGATTGTGCTGTTTTCAGCCTTTCTCTGATGAGTCTGACATGAGCTTTGCTTCTTCTACTATCTTTGGTCCTATGGCTTTTCGTTCTCCTGGCTCATTCCAATGCAATGGAGTTCTGCATTTATGTCCATATAAAGCTTCCAATGGTGCCATCTGTAAATTAACTTGATAACT